>PVIJ01002676.1:0-153809 GCA_004024925.1 Scalopus aquaticus
AAGGAGCCGGAGGGAGGGAAGGGAAAGGGCACAAAATGGAATAGAAAAGAACACAAGGGACCATGGAGATGGATCACGGGTGAACTGGTGGTGGGCTACCCAAGGGGAATGCAAAATGTAAAAGACATAAATAACAATAAAAATATATATTATAAAAAAAAAAAGAAGAAGATGGGGAGGGGGACGTGGCGAACAACGAGCGTCCTCTAGCCGTGAAGAGCAGCCACCAACGAGAGCCAGCAGAAAGTGGGGACTGCAGTGCTAAAACCTCAAATCACTGAACTGCAACCCCAGCCTGAACAGGTCTGGAAGAGAACCCTGAGTGTAAGAACAAACCCTGCTTGATTCCCTGATTTTAGCCTGTGGGACCCTGAGAGGTAGACCCAGCTAATTCATACCAGATTACTGTGTAGAGAACTGTCAGTGAAAAGCGGTTTTCTTTTAACTAAGTCCATGCCAATTGTTTTGCAGCTGGAGGACACTAATGCATCTACCATGAATTTGGGCTTCACTGATATAAGAGACAACTAAGTGCATGTTTCTCTCCCCTCCTCTGTTTTCTGCTTCCTGTCTGCTGCCTAGGGGCAAAGACACCACAGTGAATCAGGATTGTCTGGTTTTTGCCCAGGGAAGGGTGGGACAAAGGTCAGATAGGTCTGGGAAAAGGAAAAGCAGAGCTCTCATCACAACTCAGAACCGTGAGCTTCTGAATTTAGTTTATGCAAGAGAAATAAACTCCTACCTTCTAGACCACTGTTATTTGGTGTTTGTTAACAAGTGGGATTTTACTGAATGTAGATTATCCTGTGCCTGTTCAGATCAAAGAATCAACTTTTACAATCGTTTGTTATGATGTTGTAGCAATTTGTTTTCCAAAATCTTCAAACACAAATGCTCTACATATTCCATTGCACGATTTGCAAATCATGGTCATTAGCAAGGGACATTAGAGGGAAAATTCATGGTTCCTATCAGAAGCTTAATAGATAAACCCTGTATTTGAGGTATTCCAATGCAATTAACTGCTTCTGCAAAGTGAACAAAAGGAAGCCATTATGCAAATAAGAAGCCGTTAATTTGGGAAGAAAGAACTGGAACTTCCTGGTTCATATTCAACAGAACAGGCAAGGGGCAGTTGCCTTGTCTTCGAGACCATTCCATGAACACCGGCTCTGGTGAAGCCCAGCTGTGGTACTTTCAATGCACCAATATTTGTAAACAGATTCTAAGTGTCACCAGATGTAAATATCCAGTTAATATTTACCACCTCTTTCTAGTTTGAAAATATTGGTAAATAAAATATATAACCAGCCTTATCAAAGTGCCAGACATTGGGGTAGATATTTTTCCAACTAGCTCTCTGAAGGATTTTTCTGCTGGAATTTTCAATTCTAGAGACCAACATTTCATAAGCAGTTACTATTTGGAAGATTCTCTCGTGAAGTATTGATAGGTATGCAACATTATTGTTTTGTTAAAAATAAATACATCTGTATGGAGAGAAATAAAATACCCAGTGCTTTTGAAGATTTCATAAAGCATTCCAGCACACTGAAGTTGTTGAGAACCCACTGTAGAAAAACATCCACTTCAATTTTTTTTTTTTAGTTAAGAGACTTTATAATTTTAGAGCAGTTTTTAAATTGATTACAAAATTGATGGAAAGTACAAAGATTTCCCATAAATCTCCTGCCCACACATGTGCATTACCTTCCCCATTGTCTAAATCATCCACCAGATGAATCACTGTTACAATAGATGAACCTACACTGACAGATCATCATTACCCAAAGTCTATTGTTTCATGAGGGTTTACTCTTGCTGTAGTACATTCTGTGGGTTTGGACAAAAGTATAATAACATATATCCACCATTGTATTGTAGTTTCATAGAGAGTAGGTTCGCTGCCTTAAATATCCTTTATGCGTCACCTATTTATCCTTCCCTCTCCTTAACTCCTGCCAACCACCTGATCTCTTTACTGTCTCTATAGTTTTGTCTTTTCCAGAATGTTATATAGTGAAATTATGTATCCTTTCCATACTGGTTTCTTTCATTTAGTAATATGCATTGATGTTTCCTCCATGGCTTTCCTTCATGGCTTAATAATTAATTTCTTTTTAGCATTGAATAAACATTTCATTGTCTGACTTCTCCAGAGTTTATTTATCTATTCACCTACTGAAGCAAATCTGGGTTACTTTCATAAATATCCTTGTACAGTGCTGGCTGGACATAAGTTTACAACTCTTTTAACTAAGTACCAGAGTGTTTTATTGCTAGATCATTTGGTAAGAAACTGCTTAGCTTTGTAAGAAACCACCGAATGCTTTCAAAATGTGTTCTGTCCCTGCCAACAATGACTGAAGGTTGCTGCTGCTTCATGTCTTCCATAACATCTGAAAATGGAATTCCACTGATGTTTTAAGTCTTTTTATTAACTCAGCATTTCGCAATACTTCTGATTTTTATACTTTTCTATCACCTAGTGACATCCTCTTTCCCCCAATATGTATCACCAGTACCACGAAAAGCACAAGCATGGGTATACTGCTTTAGAACACAAAGTTCTATTCAAAGAGTAAATCCAGTAGTCACATATCATTGGAAAAAAATTGTTTCCAAAGGAAATTTGTTCTTACTGGGAAGTCCTACCTACAGGTTTTTATGAAGGAAGTAAAATTCTCTTCATGTGTAATGAAAGGAGATAAATCAGTTACCTAAGTGTTAACACCTCCCTTTAGTGAGTTCTCTGTCTCTATTGTTATTTACGAAACTTTTCTTAACGAAGGAAGAAAAAAAAAAACACAAGTGGGAGCATTGTCAAACTTGTGGGTTATAATGAGATAATATTAATCCAATAAGGAAATAGTTGGATTATGAATCAGAGGGTAAATATTGTAGAAGCTCAATGGAGCACTTAAAATATTTATTTTGGCACTTTGACTTTAATGTTAAATGATCTAAAGGCAAAATTCAATTTTAGACCTGTGGTGTGGGACTCAAGAACCCTTACAATTATACAGTGTTCTCTAGACATTGAATAACACACTATTGGGTGACTCCAGTGAGCCCTGCCCTGCGGAATCCCTTCCCTTGATTGTGGATGGGACCTGTGACTTGTTACTAACCAATAGGTACACCAGAAGACAGAATGTCATTCACTTGACTCATTTGTGTGACAAAGTCCCTCCCATGATAACCAACTTTATTTAATAAAGACTTGGTCTTTGAAGGGTGGAGGAAGGCTTTCCTTGGAGAAGCAAACCTCCATGTTGTGAAATTCATGGGAAGGACCATATGTCCGTGGACCACAGAGAGTTGCTATGACTTGAAATGGGCAGTGTCTAATAGGCAGCGAATTAGAGCCAGGAACCTGTCATACAGCCACAAAGAAATGAATTCTGAGAAGAAACTGAATATGTTAGTCAAGATCCTCCCGAAAAAAAATATGATAGATAGATAGGTAGATGATAGACAGACAGATACATAGGAGATGATTTATCATGGCAATTAACTCACAAGATTTTAGAACATAAAAAGTCCTACAATTTACAATCTATAAGCTGGAGAACTGTTAAAATCAGTGTTGCAATTCAGTCCCAGTCAAATGTCTGAAACTGGGGTGGCCAATAGTGTAACTGCCTGTCTGAGGCTCAAGAATTGAGAAAAGGGGACAGAGCGGTACTTTGTCCCAGAGTAGAAAGATCTGAGAACTAGGAGCAATGACAAGCTGGAGAAATGGGTGTCTCCGTTCATGCAGACAACAAACAACCATAAAAACAGAGAGAGAATGAGTCCATCCCCCACTTTTTTGTTCTATTGCACAAAGTAGATGAGCTGATGTCCACCCCAGTTGTGAGAGTCGATCTTCTTTACTCAGTCTATGTATTCCAATGCTAATTACTTTTAGAAACACCTTCACAGAAATCCCCAGAGAATGATGTTTTACCAGCTATCTGGATGCCTTTAGTCAAGTTGAAACATAAAATTAACCAATATACTGAACCAATTCAAAAGCGGGTTCTTCCCTACTTGAGCCTCCAGATGAGAATAGAGTCTATCCAGTACCCTGAAGGTGATACTGTGAAGCCCTGAGAAGAGGACCAGTGAGGATGTGAGGGAACACCTGACCCACGGACACTGTGGAAGAGGAAATGTGTCTGTTTACTAGCAGCTGGTCTGTTTCATTTGCTATGCAGCAAAAGCTAATACAATAAAATGAACAGCTCCCAGTGCCGGTATGATATTGAATTACAACAAAGAACTTCAGCCAAATGATGTCAGATTTTTTACTGCAGTCAATCACTATTCAGATTCCATAAGAACAGCCTCAAAATCAGGAAAATGGCACAGTCACTAACTGGAAGACTAAGCTATTCTATGATTTCATTGAAAATTCTCATCAAAAGAAAAAAAAAAAGGACTCCAAGTGCTCCAACATTGGCAGACCCATAGTTTTTTATGTTAGAATTAATTTCCTGCACATTGTCAGTGAGAGAAGGTGAGGAGATTGGTTGTTCTCTGAGGTTACTTGGAGGATGTCTGTGACTAATACCATCACTAACACCATCAGGCAGGTGATTTTTCCCTCTGAAAATCAACTAAAGGGCAGGGAATATTTTTCCTTCTTCTCTCATTTTCATTAATCTTGTTATTTTAACAACACCTCCCTTCATCTTGTATGTAGTTTCAGAGGAGCTCTATGAAGCAATTTTAATAATGAAGAACATTATCCAGGGAGAGAGTTGATGTGAATTCCAATCAGGGTTCTGTTCCTTTGCTGTTACATAAGTGAATCTGGCCACATGCTGCTGTTTCTCTACCTGGAAGGGGAGAACATTTTTACAGTCCCTGCACCATGCTAAGTCTGGGATCATATTAACTGGTTTGAAGGTTCAATTAATTTTAGACTTTTTCAAGGAATACATCAAATGTGCTTTTACTTACACTGGTTAAGATCTCTGGAGAGCTCAAATAACTATCACTCACTGACAATTTTCCAAGTGAAATAATTTTGCTTCTTAAATTTAAGTTTATGTTCTGCTCTCAGGTGGATATTTCCAGCAATTGTGATTTGCAAATCAGTTAATATCGCAAAGGTGCCTAAAATCCAGCACCTGCTTTGCATGTGAAGCACTGTCCTCTACAGTTCCTGAAACAAGTTCTTGTGGTGTCTTTTGGGTCAACTAGTATAACTCACAGAGCAACAATCTGAATACATTGACTATTATTTTCTTAATCTTTGTTTCTTGGAGCACTCTTGTGAAGGGATCTCAGAAAAATCATCAGGAATAATTAATGGACATTCAGTGCAAATTATAAAGGATTCTAAAACGTTCTCTTCATGTGTTCTGTATACATAGTCTCTTAAGTGTTTTTTTTTTCCCCTACAGTTTCCAGTAAGAATATTTACTGGAAGTTTTTATGCTGAAATATTTTAAAACTCAGTGTTGTATACTTTATGATTTTTCTATCATATAGCAATAAGCAAAGAGATGCAGACTCTACAAATAATTCTATTTTCAAAACAACTTTTGTTATAAATATATATCCATGTTCAAAATGGACATATTGTTCAAAATATGTATGTTTATTCATAATATTATCCGGAAGTTCTTTGTGCTTTTTCTGCAAATCTGATGGGTTTCAGACTCTGTTTTTATTTAGTCGATTGTGCAAGATTTCCCAAATCAGCACGTTCTACAAATTCAACTCAGTCTTTACAAGATTTATATACTAAATATTTCTTAATAGGCACTTAATGAAAGATGCAATAGTTTATTGGCAGAGAGGAAAAATGAACAAGAAAAATCCAGTTTAATAACAAAGTTTCATATAACTTTATCAATATTAGGTTTTACACTAAAAGAAAAGTTAAATTTAGGACATCTATTACATACTGTCATTGCTATGAGTCATTTCCTCTCCATTAAAACAACTCAAACCCTAACTTCCTTTCTTAGGGCATAAATTGCACAAACTAGCAGATTTCAGATCTCAATTCTGCATGTTTTAAGTTCCTCAAAACAAACAAAAATATTTCAGTTTAAGTATGCAGTTTCATTGGTATCTTCAATAATTCCAAGAATGTGACTAGCTAACATCAAACCTCAGATATTACTAAAAGTTTCACATTCAACAATGAAATTAGGTCTCATTTAAAATTTGCAGATACTATCAAAGGAAATGTAAAGAAGTACTTATGTTTTAATAAAACAAAATGACCTGCACTGAAATAAATCTGCACATGGAAACACAGACACAGAGATACACCCGCAACAGCACAGACAAAAAGATACACACAATAACCCTGTAATGATAAATGCTGTTCCACTTCCAACCCTTCTGGCCACAGTGGTAACCTAATACTCTCTTTGACATCAAAGTCCATTTTATATTCAAAACTAAATAGAAGAAATTTCTATCTAGTTCAATGTCAATTTTCATTTCAGCCTTAATTAATAAATTCACCACTCTGTCATCCCTTCCTTCTAAGGACACAGTCATGGTTAGCTATGACCACCATTTGCACTTGCTTCTTTGTCTGACTTTGGTGTTGATGGAGTGGATTGACAGGACATGTGAACAGGACAACTCTCTTAGGGCTCCTTTCAAGGAGAATTTCCAAGGAAAGACTTTGGCATTCAATGACAAAAAAATTAGCGTGTCCATGAGCCAGTCTTAGTTAAATATTTGTTATACAATTTGCTGAATTTGCAGACCTTATGGAGACAAGTGAGTGAGTTATTTTCAATTAGTCAAGAAGGACACATACATTTCCTGAAAATCTATTCTATGTTTTAAGAATGGAAAAATACAAAGATGAGTTATCAGCACCCCACCTTCAAAGGGTTTAATAATTAATCAAACAGAAAAAGCATGTGGAACGTTTGAAAAAAACTTTCTTAATGAAAATATAATAAATAAACTAGGGCTAATATACCAGAGGTCCGGAGAATGAATTCATTGCTAAAAAAGTCAGAAACAAAATGATTACAAAGACATTTTCTTGCAAAACTATTCAATAGATTAAATGTTTTAAATATGCCCTGTGTACATTATTTAGAAGGCTTCGAATCTTGTAAGTGATTGATTTTGAATCAAATAAATATGATAACCCTGTGGAAAAATTAATGATTCTTCTTTGTCAAATATAATTTGTCACATTTGCAAGCAGAACAAATCCCAATTAAAATAGACTTTTTTAAGGGTCATTCATGCTGTAAAAGCACAATTCTTTATTTTAACCACCAGGTAGATAAATCCACATTTTCTATCACTATGTGAAATCCTTAGGATTACTTTTAAATTTGGGATTTGTAAAAGCTGAATGAAAGTTACCTGTTTGTGTGTGCCTGTTTGTGCATATGTGCCCATATAATTTAATATAGTAAAAAAAAAATACTGGATACTGGTATTAATTTTTCTCTTCAATAACATTACTGGTAGTCCTTAAATCATCTGGACAGCAGAGTCATCTTTATTAGACTATAACTTGAATTGGTCTGTGTGCCCTGGGTCTCTGAATATGTATCCATTCACCAAATATTACTGGGTACTAATGGTCTGGCCTTTATTCCAGAAACTTGTGGGAAAAAATCAATTAATAAAATTAGGCAATCATCCTTGCCCTCATGGACCATATTCTTTATAATTTTTTTTTTTTACAATTAGCTATAACTGATAAGTCAATTTTATCATATGTGATGAGTTAAGGAAACACAGAACAGGGTGAGGGATATCTAGAAACCTGGGTTTTGGGAGATTAGGTTGAACTTAGAATGAACCGTTCATAGTAAACCTCATAGTCTAAGAGGTAATTTTTGCCAAAATATCAATCAAATTCAAAAGGTAGAAGTTTTCTGGGCAGAGGAAACAAGTATTGTTCTTAATGTGGGAGCCTGAAACAACATGAGGAAACACAAGGAACAGTGTGGAGAAGCAGAGTGCAGGAGCAGGCAATGTGAAGAGTAGTCAGAAGTGAAGACGTTCCATTATCTCATGGTCCTGTAAGAGGCTGAGCTTTTACTCAGAATGAAGTAGTAGTATGTTGTCATAGGCTGAAGGATCTGACTTCCAATTTAAAGAGTCCTCTGGTTATCTTCCTGAGATAGGGTGATGGGGCAAGGCTGGTATCGGGAATCCCATATATAACATGATCTATATTAAAGGTGATGGAATTTTAAACAAAAGGAGGGATGTTCGAATATGAGAAATAATCTGATTCTTGACGAAAAAAACAACAGTTTCCAACACTTTGAATTATGCAAAAGTAAGAACATAGAGATAAGAATGACACCAAGGTTTTTAACCTTATCTTAGGAAGAATAGAACAGAGTTTTAATCAATAGAGTGTGTGGGGGAGCAGGTAGAAGGGATAAATGAAGAATTCCAGTTTAGATATGTTGAGTGTCTGTCAGCAATTCAGGTAGAAAAGTAAGCCAAAGACTGGAAGGCACAAGTCCAGTTCCAGAAAAAATAGGTATGAGCTAGACATTAAAATCTGACAGCCATTGGTGTGTGGGTGTCCTCAAAACCTGAGGCTGGGTGAGTTGTTGAAAGGAGGGATATAGATGGAAAGACCAAAAGAAGAAAGCCTGCACTTTGCAGACCAGCACTTACTAGACTAGAAAGAAAATTAGAAACAAAAGAGGTGAGATCAATGAGCTCAGTGGAAATTACCAGAACTGAGTGGTGTCTTGGAAGCTACACAGTGTTGTAGGTAGGAAGGCCTGCAACTCTTACAAATAAGGATAGAGAACTGTCCATTTTATTCTAGGTGAGGAGATGATGGTGTCCTGGTCAGGAGCAGCATTGGTTGAGAGCGGCCATGAGAAGCAATGAAGACTTGGTTAGGGCTGGTTCTACAGAGACTAAAGAAGTATTGGACACTGAAGTAAAAGGTCAATCTTTAAGAATTCTATTGCAGGGGCCTCCCTGGTGGTGCAGCGGTTAAGCGCTGTGCTGTGGAGCTGTCGGCAGCGGCGACGCGAGTTCGACGCCCAGCCAGGGAGAATCCCACATGGTGTGGCAGACCTCTCCTGCTTCGCCCGCTGCTCCCCTCAGCAGTGTATTTCTGATCTGCCTGTTCTGCTCCCCACTCTGTCTCTGGTGAACCCTCTCGCCGCCCCATGCCTCTGGCCTGTACCCCAGCTTGTATAAATAAATATAAAAAGATAATAAATAAATAAATAAATATTGTATTCTTAAAAAAAAAAAAGAATTCTATTGCAAAGGATTCAATCAAAGAGTGGCGGTAAAAGTGGGTGACAGACCTATTTTTCCAGATGGTATAAATAATAACATGCTTGTATCCTGGTGGAAATGACTAGAGGAAATATACTGATTTGAAAGAAAATGGAGAATTTCTGATGCAATGTTCTTGACTAGGCAGAAAAGGATGGGATCTAGTGAACAAGTAGACAGACTGGTTGGGAACAGAACATAGGTCACATATTCGTAGTATCAGATGGGAACTAGGATGTGTGGCTGCAGGTGGAGCTACGTGAGTAGTTACAAAGATGTGGACATCCTCGTCTGCTTCCTTCAACCCTATCAAGCAGAAAACACAACCATCAGCTGAGCGTGAGACGGTGCCTGGGAGATCTGAGTAGACAGGTGAAGATCTGAGTAGAGGGAAATGTGTAAAATGGAGGTATGCAGATGTAGAATGATGTGGGAATACATTATATTATTATAACTTTGTGATGGTGGCCAGCCAGCCTTCGGGGTTCAGTGTTGTGACTGTCAGTTAAAAATGACACCACTCACTGTGGTTGTGTGTTTTCCTGTCAGGGTCAGACACAGGTGCAAGTGTGTGTGTGTGTGTGTGTGTGTGTGTGTGTGTGTGTGTGAGAGAGAGAGAGAGAGAGAGAGAGAGAGAGAGAGAGTCTTTGTTTTTGGATTTTTAACCAAGGCTCTGGTTTCCCCAGGTGAGTATGTCAAAACCTGAGGACACACTGATCAATGATTGTGCAGACAATAATCACTACACACTGTGCAAATCCTCTCATAAGAAAGACTGCGGTAGAAACAAACAGAAAAGCAACATGAAGAATAGAGATCATAAAGACAGAAAACAACTTAGCCAAACAGACAAACCTCCTTCTAGGCTATTGAATATAAAAGTATCTACTTAATGTCTTAAGAATAACAAAAGGAGTCTCTAGTATACCCCATAAAAAGTAACATGGACAGGAGAGCATTACACATCACCACCTTAGTTTCTTGGCCATCCTTGCCTCAGGCCTTTCTCAGTGATCTCTCCTCAGGGCTTTGGCTACCCTTAGCTTACTGAGGAACTGTCTCTGCTGAAATACTTTCATTCTCCGGATTCAGGATATCCCACTCCATGCATTTACCCTCAGGAGGAAGTCTGGACAGTCGCATTAATTATTATGTAAGGCAATGTAGCTTTTGTTTCTCTAAACATGTCTAAATTACCTGTGCCAGGAAACCTTGCCACTCATTACCAGATGAACTAATCAAGGTATTTTTCCTCAGGCCTATTAATGCAAACTCAAAGCAGAATTTTTTTTAAAGATTTATTTATTTATGCATACAAGATCTGGAGAGCAGAACAGGCAGATCTACTGAAGTACACTGCTGAGGGGAGCAGCAGGGCAAGACAGGAGAGGTCTGCTGTGCCATGTGGGAAGCTCCCTGGCTGGGTATCGAACTTGTGCTGCGGTGGCTCTGGATAGCTTCACAGTGCTGCGCTCAACCAGTTGTGCCACCAGGGAGGCCCTCAAAGCAGAATTTTTAAAATAAACATTCCTTTTCCATTACAGTATCACTACTACATTGTGATTAGTTGTTCAATTGTCCACTTTCTTCATTGATAGGTAAGGTCTTTGAAGTCAGGTACTGTGGTTTATTGAGTATTGTTTCACCTATATGAACCTACCTCACATTTTCACTCTATCTCATAGCATTTATAAAATTAATTTCAGAAGGGTGATAGGTCTAACTGTGAAAGGAAAACAGTAAACCTTCTAAAAGGAAGTGCAAGGATATCCTTATGACCTGGATGAGTAAAGAGTTCTTAAAAAAAGACCAAAACCAATGAGCATTAAAAATAAATTTATACCCTGATCTTCATTGTAATTAAGAATGTTTATCAAAAGACACTTTTAGCAGAATGAAAGAGTCAGTCACATACTGGGAGGAGATTTGCAATTCATATGTCACCAAGGACTTATGACCAGAATAAATAAGGAAACTCTATGAATCAATAACAAAAAATAGGCAATCCCATAAAAATACAGCTTAGTGATTGAGCAGGCACCTCGCAAGAGGCTATACAAGCAGTCGATAAACACGTAAAAAGTTGCTCATGTCATGAGTCACAGAAATGCTACTTAGAATCAAATGAGATCTCACTTTGCTCCAACCAACTAGAATTACAGAAATAGAAATTGTTAGTGATGACAGTAGGGAGGACAGAGAGAAGTTTTAACTTTTAGACGGGATGGATGGATATATTGCTGTGTGTAACCTCTGGGGTTCCATTCTAACAAAGCATGCACAAGCAGTGTCACCCGGCAATCCTCCTCCTAGTCCCCAAATGAAGACAAATGTTCTCACTGCAAGATGTTTATAAGAATATTTACAATAATACTTCACATGACAACACCAAACGTGAAACCATCAATATATCCAAAGAGGAGAAGGAACAAATAAATCTCAGGATATTTAAAAAATGGGATAACTTCCTAACAGCTTTAAGATGCACAAAATCACCTCCAGTGTTAAAATTAGGACAGTGGATGCCTTTGTTGATGGCAGTGCCTTGGCGGCTGTAGGAACAGTGGAAAATCCTGGTAATATTTTATTCCTTACCTGGATGGTAGTGACACAGATGCACTGGTTTTGCTTAAATTTTTCACCTTTTACATTTCAGTGTGTACATTCAACAATTTGTGCATTTTTCAGCTTGTGAGCTATACTATGAAAAAATTCACCAACATGATTCACTAAAATTAATTTTAATGGTAACCAAAATTCTGGAATAATTTTCTAAACAAAGAAATGACAATAGCATGAGTACCCACTTGCACTGGATGATATGAATAGGAAGGAAGAGTAGACCCCAGTGACTTCCATCCATGACAAATCTCACACATCTTCTCAATTGCTCTAGAGGAGTTGAGGGAGGGCTCCATTGCGGATTAAATGGATCAGTCTGAATGTTTTTGCATTGTCATAGCTCCACTTCTTAGTGGGATTTTTTTTTAAACATTTATTTATTTATGCACACAAGCTGGGGTACAGACCAGAGGTGTGGGGTGGCGAGATGGTTCACCAGAGACAGAGTAGTGAGCAGAACAAGCAGACTGACGGAAACACACTGCTGAGGGGAGCAGCGGGCGAGGCAGGAGAGGTCTGCCGCACCATGTAGGAATCCCCCCTGCCAGGCGTTGAACTCGAGTTGCTGCTGCCAACAGCTCCACAGTGCAGCACCTAACCGCTGTGCCACCGGGGAGGCCTCCTCTTAGTGGTGTATTTTAATATTTTCCTTTACTTCTTTCAGGGCTGTTACCAATGAAAACATTAAAAGACTGTATTGCAATAGCAAAATGAGCTCTAAGCTCTAAGGCTAGCTATGGGCAACAATGGGTCCATGACCTTTTAATATTTGCCAGTCACGGCACACCCCTGGTCATTAATTTGCCAAGTGCTTGGAGCCATCTCAACTCTGAAAATGTTATATGAGCCAAAATTCTATTCTCTTATCAGTTAATCATATTTGATTAATATCATTTGAAATACCATTAAATAATTTTAATGCAGGTTTGTGGGTTAAAGCTACTCTAGAGCTTTCCTGACATAAACATTGACAAATTATGTGCAAGTTCAAGTTTGCACAAGTGATTAATCTGCTATCCTGCAGTTGAAATTAATTATTACACTCATATTTACATGACTAGTTCTGATACGTCCAACCATTAACACACTACCATTTGCCCCAAATCATTTTAAAGCACAATATTGTATACTTAATGCACAGTAAGGGCAAAGAACAAGAGACAATCAGATCAGAAGTCTCAATTTAATTGTCTTACATTTGGGTTTAGCAGGATAATATTTTTTTAATTGCTGAAGTTATTAAACTATTTTGAAAACTAGTCCTGAACAAAAGGCTTAGTATTATAATATCATTCCTATAATTATGTGGACTAATATATAATTTTCTAAATTTTATCTGTAAATAGTAACATGATTTACTTATGCATACATTTGGATGTTCCCATTTTCTCTAAGAGCAGTAAATATAGCGGATGTTTTCTGAGGGTTACATGGACTTAGCAGGGAAAATCCAAGACCCTGAGACTGAGAGCTATCCAGAGATGGTTTGTTCTGTGTTCCTGCTGTTGAGAAGAGTCACCTGAACAATTTCAGAAAGTTGAATACTTACCTTTCTCTTCAGAGAAAGAGATTTTAAACGTGTATACGGTTTGTTATGTTTAGCCATCCATAGTTGCTTGAGAACATAAGTGTTTATTAAAAAATAGCCTCAATCAGACCTCTCTGGTGGCACAACAGGTTAAGTCTCAGCACTATGAAGCTATCCACAACCACTGCAGCACAAGTTCTATCCCCAGCCAGGGAGCTTCCCACATGGCGCAGCAGACCTCTCCTGTCTCATTTGCTGCTCCCTTCAGCAGTATACTTCAGTAGATCTGCCTGTTCTGCTCCCCACTCTGTCTCTGGTGAATCCTCTCACCACCACCCCCCACCTCTGGCCTACACTCCAGTTCTTGTATGCATAAATAAATAAATCTTTAAAAATAATAATAATAAAATAAAAAATAATATAAAATAGCCTCAATCATCTTCAGAGCAAGAACTTTCATTTATTAGATGCTGGTTGGTTCTAAGCATTGTTCTGATTCTAAACATCTATTGTTTTATAAAGACATTTATTCCAATTTTCTTGTACAAGTAGCAAGAAAGAGACTTATTTATCTGAAGCAAGTTTTGAAATAGGTCTCACTCCTGGTGAAGAACTTTCAGAAAGTAGATTCCTGAGAACAATGAGGAGCAACCTGCCAGCCAGTGGGTGGCACTCATAGCCAACTGAATGGTAGCAACTGCTGTCCAGACTCCACCCCCTGAGTAGGGGCTGATGGGAAAAGGGGAATGGTTGCTTTTGGCAGTTAAAAAACTGCTGGGACTTTGACAACTTACCACTGGTGAGAAGGGGTGTTGGTGGAGAAGCTGCCAGTTTGCCATGAAGCTGCCAGCTGCTAGCTTTGGCTTGTACCTAAGTCTCTGCTCAATAGAGGCTATCTAGGGTAGGACAGATGGCATCTGATCACATGCCCCCCAGTAAATCTCTCTGTCTGTCTCTCCCACTCTCCCTCAGCTCTCCCTTTTCTCACTCCCTGTATGAATAAATCCTGCTCATGTTGTTCATCACCAGGTGTCTACTTTTAGGTCACGTCTTGGGTTCTGAAGCACGTGGGTGAGGAGCCACAACTGGATTAACCTGCTTCCCACAGGATTGTGCCACTTCTGATTGTATGTGTGGTAACATATAGTGATGTGTTTAAAACATATTCTTGGAAATCCCCCTCACCGTTTTTGTGGAGGTCAGAAAAATTTTAATGTTCTTCACTTGCCTTAGGACACATGAATAGACAGGATGCCTATTAAGTGTCTTCTAGTCATTTTGGTTGAAGTAATTTTTCAACTGTTCCATGTTCCTGTTTTCTGCTATCATAATCAGATAGTATTGGAAAGTGAAGGGGAACAGATTGGTGAGACATTTGAGGCTTTGTGAGTGTATGAGCAGGCCCATAGATGAACAATTATGAAATAACTTAAGTTGATTCTATATTTATATAAACAAATATTTATATAAATTATGTTTATATTGTGTTTCAGCATTGTTAATATCTCTTGACTTATTGCTTCAAGTTCGGTGATTCTTTCCTTGGTCATATTGAGTCTGTTGATGAGTCTGTTAAATACATCATTTCTTATCATTGAATTTTTGTTGTTTAGCATTGTATTTGACTTTTATAATTTCCATATCTCTGCTGAAGTACCCATTATTCATATATATTTGCATATATATATATATATATACACATATATATACACACATATATATACACACACACACACATAGAGAGAGAGAGAGTTCATATTTTCTACTACAACTGAAACAGGGCAACTCTGGGTGAGACAGGGCTGACCCAAGTTGTGAATCCTCACCCATGCAATTACAACTGTAGGACATGACTCAAAAGCAGACGTACATTGAGAAACAACACTAACATGATTTATTTACAGAGGGAGTGAGAAAAGGGAGAAGAAAGAGAATATTTAAGGCTGGCATGTGGTCAGATACTGTCTGCCCGAGCCCAGATAATGTCTCTTGAGGAGAGATCAAGGTCCAAGTCAAAGCCGTACATAGCAAGCTGTGAGCTTCTCCATAGACAGCTCTCCTCATCAGCAATCTATGTGCCAAAGTCCCAGCCATACAGCTGCCAAAGCACCAACTGTTTCAGCTGACCAAAGTCCCAGGAGCTTAACTGACAAAAGCTCCAGTAGATTAACTGCCAAAGTCCCAGTTCTGCATCTCTTTCCCATCACCCCCTGCTCCCAACTACTCTGCAAAGCTCTACCATCCATCTAGTATCAAGTTAGCTATGAGCACTACCCATTGATCAGAGGTTGCACCTCACTGTATCTCTTACATAGCCTTTACATAGCCTTTAGTATATGAATCACGGTTAATTAAAAAATCTCATAGTTACAATATCTGGGTCATCTTTGAGTCTAATTCTGTTGATCATTTTGTCTCTTAAAGTTGATGCATATAGGCCCTCCTTGGTGGCGCAAGGGGTTTAGTCTCAGCCTATGAAGCTATCACCAGTCACTGCAGTACAAGTTCAATCCCTGGCCAGAGAGATTCCCACATGACCCAGCAGACCTCTCCTGCCTCACCTGCTGCTCCCCTCAGCAGTATATTTCAGTCAATCTGCCTGTTCTGCTCCTCACTCTGTCTCTGGTGAATCCTCTCACCCCCCACACCTCTGGCCTGGAACCCAGTTCTTGTATGCATAAACAAATAAATAAATCTTTTAAAACATTGATGCATGTATAACTTTCCTTGCTTTTATTTTCTTCATTACTTTTAATTGAACACTAGATATTATACTTAGAAAAGCAAGACTGAAATAAATATGACTTATGCCTCAACATGGGCATGTCTCTTCTGCTAAACTCTTAGAATGAGAGATTGAGTGAAACTAGTAAAGAGTTGAGCTGTGTCGGGGTTCTGTTGTTGGTAGGGTTACATCCCTTACCACTAGCTTCCACTGTCTCTAAATTTATTTTCAGCTGAGGTTGAAACAGGGGAATAGAGCATTTTAGTTCATATTTCTACAACACCCTCACCTTCTAGTTTTCTCTATGTGCCTAAAACACAGATGGGCTTCTCTCTGTGTCCTTATCCGGTGGTAGCTTGATCTGTTGTTATTCCTTACAATTTGCTGGTCAGGTAATGGAGTACGGCAGTGAGAGAGAGAGACTTCTCTGTGGTATTCCGGTTCAGTCTGAGGCTGAGGCCGGTGACACTAAGTGGTGCCTAGATCTTAGAGGTGAGAATTAGTCAGTGATCCTGCTAGACCTCCCCATAGCAACCGAGCATCTTGGGTGGATCGCTCCATAAAACGAGAGAATTCCTTGCCCCTGCTGCTGCCATAGAAATTCAAGATGTTGGTAAAGGACTTTGCCTGGAGCTATTTCCTGTACCTCTTTCAGGGTTAGAGCTCTATTTATATTTCTCCATACTCAGTGGGTTTACACCTAGCAGGGAGTAAGAGAGCTTATAACACCTCCCCAATAATTTGCATAAGTTGCATTTCCCACTATTTTCCCTCAAGGAGATTTTCTGTTCCTACTAACCATCTCTCTCAGGAACATCCAAAGGAGAGTCATGGGGAAGTACTTTCCAGTACATTCCAAGTTAACTAATTCTAAGCAGCCCGATACACTCAAGCTGGCCCACAAGTAGACTGCTGTAAGAATTTTATATGTTGTCTTACCTGTTTTAACACACTTTCCCCTCTTCCACCCACACTCAGACACTATTCTGTGTTTCCTCCTTCATCAGCTGTCCTCTTTACTTAGACTTCGGGCTATTTGATTATTCTATAATCTCAACTTTCTGATGGGTTTAATAAAAGCTATTATTTTATACATTTTTTTCTTGTATTCAAGTAGGAGGAATTTCTTTCAGCCTTCTATTTTCTAGGCATAAAATGAACTTCTGACTTGAAAATATCAGCTATTTCATGCTCCTAGCTACCTAGTTTCTAAGGGTGTCCTAATCAACTGTTGCCAGTTTATTGAAATTTTGTATTCTGGAACTGATGTTGACATCTAGATCTAGAATGCTGTATTAGTTTGACCTATCAGACCTACACATAAAACTTTAGGTTTTCTGTTCTTTCTTTCTTTTTAAAAATTCCCGTCACAAAGTTTCACATAAATCACATATATCTATAAATGTGGTCTTACTGTGCATTATGATTCTTTTTTGCCAAAATATGTAGCAATTTATATTTCAATTGTCAGTGTGAGTTGTATCCACTTTCTATAATTCTGCTAGCAAAAACGGACACTTCATACATATTGTTATTATAATCTGCATTTCTCTTTAGTAAATTTGACCACATTGTCATAAATTCACTGTGAAGAGGCATTCTGTGAATTGCCTCTTCAAACTTTCACAAACTAATTTTTATATTGGATTATTTGTCCCTTTCAGGCATATTTTTTCAGATTTTACATGATTATATTATTAGTAGTAACTTCCCCCCAAAATAGATTTTCTACTTACTTTGTCATGAAATATGTCATATAAATACGTGATTTTCATGACATAAAATTGGCACATCCTTTCTTTAGAGCTTCTAAAATGCTGATTATTTGTTTGAGAGTCCTCAATCCTTAGATCATACCTGCAGTCACCTGGAGTAAAGCAAAGCACTTGGACACAGACAGTTTTATTGGTACTGGAAGAAAAGTAAATGTAATAAGGATAACTCTCGGATGGAGTAGGTAGTATTTCATCCCCGTGCCTTCTTGCTGAGTTGTGGTTGACTGTATATGGGCTCCTATGTCTCCATACATGTATAGTTGCCATAGGAGTCCCAGGAAATAAGTCCTAGCCCTTATAGCACTAACTTAGATACATGAGGTAGTTGCTTTGTAAACTGCTAAAAGTGGGGAGGTGAGCTTCCAGAGCCATCTGGAATTATCACTTTACAGTTTTTTTCTAAAAACAAGTTATCCTATTTTTTAATTCTATCATTTCATCATGTGGGATTTATTTTTATATGAAGCCAATAGTGGTGATATTTTATCTTCTTCTAGATATGTAACTATTTTTGCCAGGTCCATTTATTAGTCTAACATTTTCTCATAAAATAAAAATAATATCCTTATTGTATGCCAGCTTCTCATATTATCCATTTATCTATTTGAATATCTTTATATTAATAGTGTGTTAATTTTATTTTAATAGCTTTATAGTTGTCTTTTCCTGATATCTAGTAAGTCAAATCACTCCCTTCCTAGTCTTTACATTCAAAATTATTCTTGGCTATTTTTTGACATTTATTTTGCCATGTAAGTTTTATAGTCATATAATTCAAATGGAATGTGATATAATAATTAGCATTATATATTAAATTTGAAAAATTTGACATTTTATATATCAAATACTTATCATCCAAAATATTTTATGTCTTCCCATTTGTTTTCAGTGAGATGTTTATTTAGTGTAGAATCTGTTTCCTTCTTGTTAATTTTATAGCAAATATATCATGTTTTTCTCATTATTATGAGAACTTTTTTCTTTTTCTTCTGTTTTTATTATTAAATGGCTACATATATGATGCATGTGTGTTTATCTTATACCCACTTACTTTATGATATTCTTTAGTTAATCTAATTATAAAGAGTCCTTGGGTTTTCTAGCTATAAAATCATGTCAAAAAAGATATACGTATCTTTTGAAAATTTCACACCATCTATTAAGTTATTTTTCTAATTATAACAATTAATTCCTTAAAGACCATGTTAAACTATAATGATAATAGTAGGGGTATATGTGTAACATCTAACTTTAATTAAAATTGATTTTTTTTGTACTTCATTATAAAAATTCTAGGTGTTTTATAGAAATAGTTACTTCATTCTAGCACTTTACAAACTCCTTTTTAAGCTTAATGTTTTTAGGAGGAATTTTATTAAATATCTTTTTATTTTAATTTTCTTATGTTTGTATAATACACACACACGATCAACAGTGATTCACCTTTTTGCTTAGCCCAACCCCACACCCATTAGGTTGATTGTACCTGGAGAAAAATAATCACTCCTGTGGTATTCTCTTGTCTGCCAGGAATAATCCTTTCACTCTCCTATTGCACTCTCCCCTTCCCACAAACTCGTACCCTTTCTCCCCCCATTCTTACCCCTAGTTGATGACTAGAAGAGGATGTCCACAGGCCACCCCACCACCACCATACACACCACACACACACACATCCCAACACACACACACACAAACACACACACACATCCCAACACACACACACACAAACACACACACACACAAGCACACACACACACAAGCACACACACACATACATACACACACACCACATATATAATACACTCACACACCACAAGCTCACACACTGGTATACCCACAGTCACACATACTGATCACCTCTGCATCTCCACCGTCCCTCCTGTCATTCAGCCAAGCTACATCCCCTTTAGTGCATAGTCCCTCCAGCCTTTTCTTTGCTCCAGAAATGCTCCTTTCTTTCTTCTGATTAATTAATCTTTCAAATCAATATATACATAAGCTGTGAATTCTCTGCTAAAAAAAATACAACCTTGATTGTATCTTCCTTTACCTTTATTACCTCATCGTCTTACTTTCTTATGGAAAATCTGCTTTTTCTACTTCCTTTCCCCATGTAATACCTTCCTGTTCTCAAATGAACTCCCTCTGATTACGTTTCTGACGTCCAGCACTCCATTGAAACATCTTTCAACTTTGAGATGACTCCTGGGACTTCTTCCTTGTCTATTTAAAGGGCCTTGGAAATCTCATAGCTTTCAGGAACAACTAGAGCTCAAGATTCCCAAACCTTCTATTTCCAATCAGCAGCTCTCCCTGCCCACTCAATTCTGTATTCAACCCTCTGTGATACCACGTGAGTGTCTAAAAGGCAACTTGAACTTAAATTCTTCAAAATGTAGCTGTAACCTCTCCTTCACCCAGCCTAGTTGATCCTACAATCTTTAAAGGTCACTTTTTGATTGTTTCTTTATTTTTCAAGCCACAATCCCTGGTATCATACTTACCCTTTCATTATTATCCTAATATCACAAATTTAATCCATCAAGATACCATTTTGACTCTATCTTAAAGACACATCCAGAGTCGCATCATTCTAGAGCTCATCATCTGTAGCTACTACCCTAACTTGAGACATTATCAGCCCTGGCCTGAATTATTGCAAAAAATTATCCTATTGGTTTCCCTGCTGCTCCCCTTGATTCCCCCTGTACCTCCTGCCCATGTCTTTTGCAATCTCTTTGCATTAATTTTTATTCTGTCACATCGTCTTCAAGGTGCTCCTTAGGCGTTATTGCTAGATTTTCCCTCTGCCTGGAATAGTCTCCACCCTTTCCCTCAACCCCACACAGTTGATTTCTCATCTGTTTCCACTCTTGACTAATAACATGGAAGTACCTTCTCTGACAAATCTAAATAGATCACCCTAAATGACAGCTCCTTCCAACAGACCTCGATCTACATTCTTTGTTTAATTTTTCTCCTTTTTGCTTATCACCCCCTAACATATTAATTATATATTATCTATTTTATTTGTTATCACTGGACATGTTGGGTGTTCAAAAAAATGTTCAATAGATAAGTAAAATAATCCTGGAATGTAATTACTAATATTTTAGTAAATTTTTCATCTGCACTCATAAATCAAATCTATATGCAGTTTTCCTTTATTGTTCCAACTTTATCAGATTTTCAAAAGAGTTATATTGCCTTTGTAAAATGAATTGGGGAGGTCTTTCATCTTTTTTCTAAGGTCTGGAATAATTTAACTTTGAAAAGCTCTCTTTCTTTAAGGTTATATAAAATTCATGTTACATAAACCTCAGCTGGGAATCCATCTGTTCTCGGTGCCTGTTTCAATGGTAGATCTTTAAGTGTCTTTTTCTAAACTCTCTTATGGTAACTGATGTATTTAAGTTTCCCCTTCCTTTCTTCTTGGGTGAATTTTGGCAATACATATTTTGCTGGGAAATCATCCATTTCCTTTAAATTTTCAAATGTCTTGTCAGAAAGTTCCATATACATATATATTTATGTCTACTTTCATCACTTCTATGACTAGTCTATGGTTAGTCCTTGTTTATCTCTACTAATTTGGTATATTTTTGTCTTTTCTCTTTTTCCTTTAAACATGCTGCTGATGCATTAATATCATTAAATTGACCTAAATTAGATATGAATTTTTAAATTTCTGCTGTTTTTATAATAATTTCAGATTTTATTATAAAGTTCCAATTCCTATTTATTTTTTTGTTGTTGTTCAAATTATTTTCTATATTCAGTGAATGAGCACAAACTACCTTTATTCCTTTACTTTCTTCGTAAAAGACAGTGATATTTCACATCAATTTTTTCTCCCTTCTGGAGACTGCTTTCATTTTGTTCCATTGGTTTAGCTATGAAGAATACTTATCATTTTTTACATCACTGTAATTTTCTTTTGATTTTATCTTTCATCCAAGAGTTTTCTGTCTAGATAAGTACTTCTTAATTACAAAGCAGTTCTGATTTTTGGCCTCTTTATGTTACTAATTACTTCTGATCATTGGTTCTTGTTCACAGAATGACCTCAATAAAGGTTTTATTTAAAAAGAGGACTTAGGTAGTCATTTTAGCCAAGAAATATGACTGATTTTGTAAATTCTCTATGAATGTGTGAATAAAAAAAAAAAAACAACTCTATATAAGGAATAGAAGATTCAGTGTACACCAGTACAATTAAATTATATCTAGTTGTTTTATGGAATATATTTTGTCTTTTAAAACTACTTTTTAGAGAAGATGAAAATATGCCACTTTAGCAGTTCAGTTTTGTTTGTTTTTTTTTTCTTTTACTTAGGTCAGTATAATTTTCACATACAAATAACCGTGTCCCTCTTCTTATTACTTAGTGCTTTTAATTTTAAAGGAACAGTTTCCCAGATGTAACATGTACTTTTGTTTGCAGTCACAGAAAATCTATTTATTGCCCCATCTGAAGTAACAGGTAGATGTTTTAACTACTAGCATCAGTATTTTCTCAATAGTTCTTTCAGATGGGGTATAAGACTGATTTATTTTCCAAATGACTACATCTTCACAGCACCATTTATTCTCAAAGATGGTGGACAATTCTTGTGTATTATTTCAGGATGCTATTTCAGTATATTTAAAAGGAGTCCCTGTGATTTTAAACTTAGACTGTTTCAGTGTTTAGCCATATGTATTTCTTCACTTGCTTTTTTATTTCTCAAAATTCATGTTATTTTCTTTATCTGAGGCATAGCTGGGAAATTTTTCAGAAGTTTATTTCTTTCATTCTCTTTTTTTTCTTTCTAGAATTCTCTTAATTCTCAGTCTTCTCTTGGACTTACTTTTTTGGTCTCTTCTGCCTATATTCCAACTCTATCACTTTTCTCTTTGCTTTGAGGTGTTTTTTTATATGTGGTTTTCCAGGTTTCTAATTAGAAATTCAATGAAAATCTTCTTTTGCAATTCATGTAGAAAATATTTTCTCTGTGAAATTATAGTTTTAGCTTCAGAAAATCTTTTTCATGCAGAGCTTGGATCGTCCGCTTCACTAAGAGGGTGTGTGCTTTGTCGTGACTATTCTCTCTTTCTTGCACTGTGGAGTCCTCTAAGAGGTGTGGCCTGCTGTTTTGCTTGCTCACTGCAACTCAAATCTGCCTGTCACTCTTTCACACATCTTCTCTAGGTCTGCATTTAACAGATTAGTATATTGAAAATCAAGAAGGATGTTCCTCACCTAAGTGGGCAAGCTAAGAAACTAGGAGCACTCCATCCTGTTCCTCTACTTCCCACCTCATTTTTCTTTTGTCTTTGCTTCATTACCTCATGCTTCCCACTTTTAAGATGTAATTAACAAAGTAAAAAAAAATTAAAAAGTGTGCAGAAACATTCTTTAAAATGACTACATTTCAGCAGTATAAACTAAGTGCTTTAAATGTTATCTCATAAAAATTAACTTTATTTGGGGAAGTCCAGGTTGTTTCACAATGATTAAATTAGGGTACCTGGAATAACTGCAGAGAAACCCTTCTGTACCCCCCCTTCCTGAACAAAGCCCTTTTCCTATTTCCCTGTGTGAACTAGTCTTAAAATAGAGAATTACAGTTGCCAAATTGTTGAACGAGGGCTCACTGAACTAAATCAATTAAAGGTAGAAAAACTCATTAAAAGGAGACACATCTGGAGTCCCTAGGATCCAGAGCACAAGGTCCCCATGCTGAGCACATTCCCTGGTTCAGCAGGAAGGAGAGTGGTAGTGCGAACACCAGCTGCTTGGCGGGAGGTGCATCTGCTGGTACATGCCCACCCAGGGAGAATACCCTGGCTGCCCCACAATTCCACTTCCTCCTGAAAATCTTCACAGGCAGCCCTGCCCCCTGTCCAGTTTCTACAATGTGATAGAATGTCTGATTGTTGGTGCTAGTCGTTCTCCTCTTTATTGCCAAAGTTGTTTTTTTTGGGGGGGCGGGGGCTGTAGACTGCTAGGAGAGGTGTCCCCATACCAATGAGGAGAATAAAAGTATTTTAGCAGAATTTCTCAGTAAAAAGAGAGGAATTTAAAAAATAATGTCTATTTAGACTTGTTTCAGTTTTGTTATCAGGATGTTTTACTATCTGGACATTTATTTTAATGACAATAGCATATTTTCTGAAAATACCGGTCTATCCAAAGTTTGCCTGATTGCAATTAGTTTGCATTTTCCCACAACAGCAGGCAGGATCAATCAAGTGAGATTATTTCAGGGCTCTGCCAATGCTGACCCACTGCTGCTAGCACTTGTCTTAAAACACAGAAAACCAAAAGGGGGGATTACATGGTTATTATCTGAGAAAAAGGAGCTCAGTCTTTTAATAAAATATGGCAGAGTTGATGTTCTAGGGAAAGGCTGAAACATGGCTTAAAATTATCTGCTGGGATGGTCACGAGCTTCCGAGGAGCCAGGGACCATTGAGGGTAAAGAAAGGATTTGTTTGTAAAGCACTTATATAGATCATCGGCATACTCTGATGTGGGTGGGAGTGACATGAAATAGTGGAGATAAATGTTAAGTGAATTCACCCCTGGCAGGAACAAGATCGTGTTCTGAAGATGAGAAGCTGCACTTATATTAACAGCAGCTTGGAAGATGGAACAAAGCACTGGAAAGACCAAGCTGAATGAACTAAACTGCATGTTTAGCATCCAAATGCAAAGTGAGGCAGAGGGAAGGCATTATCTGACTGAGAGGATAGTTTGCTTTATTTAACTTGCCAACAACCTGCCTCCAAAATATCCGTGTGATTCATTTTCATGTTGATACAAACATGTTAAACAGCATATTTTTATTGCAAAAGCATATATACATAGAAATCCCAGTAAATATAGATCATTTAAAAATATGCCTATTAACCATTCCTCCACCCAAAAATATCTATCATGACTACTTTTATGTATATCTGACCAGAGAGTTTTCAGTACATTTTGCACAGCGAGATTAGGAGCAAACCAGTAGAGACAGTTTTTAGGTTTTATGTATAAATAGAGCGTGTTACACTCAGGATTTACCTGGACAGAACAGTATTTACAGCAAAGTTTTTATAATAATCAGAACTAAGTCAAGCCCAAAAGACTGCAATTCAGTTGTGAATCCATTATTCCAATTAAACTGAGGTGTCAGTTTTCTCTGTAGAATTATACTAGAGAATCCACCTCATGAGGACTGTTTGGAGACTGATGAAAATGGTAATCGTTAAGAAATCCTTCTGTGAAGTGTGGGCTCTGAGTTACCGGCTTGGTCTGCACGACAAAGGACCACAGACAAAATTAGTAAGTAACTGGGCTCTGGTGGAAACTCCAGTTCTTCTGACCTCAAATTGTCTCCCTCTCTTTATATCAGTTCCCAGGAGTATGGTTCAATAAGGAAACAAGATTATTTAAAAACTGTTCATGTGCTGGCTCCTGTCTCATATCACTTGACCTTTCCAACAATCCACATATTCACCCATTTTAAAGATTAGAAAATAGGGGTCTGAGTGGGCACAGATGTGATCTCATCCACATCCTGCTTCTTCTGCAGTACAGACTCTCACTGGGTCATAATGGTCAGAAAAAACAGTAGGGAACACACTGTTAGCTTTTTCAAAAGAGACTCAACATGTCTTTCTTTTCCCTTTCCAACAATCTGTTGATACAATAATAATTTAGGGATTTGGGTTTTCTGAGATATGTTTTCTAACATATTACTTTCATCAACATCACCTAATTATCATCATAGAAAATGTTAAAAAAAAATGTTTGGCTAATCCATGCTCATGTGCACAGAGGAAAAAAGACTGACATTCCCTTAGGAGGTGGGTGAGGGGCATGGTGCTCCTTAGAAAAAGTGATTTTGAAACATGTGAGCACTTTTCTCAAGAAATAAGAGCTTATCTTACTTGCATAATACATAGGCGCCAGATAGAGGGAAAATAATGTCACAAATAATTCAAGTGCATTTTCATTACTCCCAAGCCAAAAATCCTAAGGTCACGAAATCTGTGTTCTAAAAGACACAATAAAAAGTATCCTTCTCTTAGAGTTCTTTGATCAGCAAATTATGCCAAAACTTCAACATAAAGACATTCTTCCTAAAAAATCTTGAAAAAAGTAACCGTGAAAGCCACATACTTCATTGAATTTTTCATTTGCTTATTTGGGTGACTTGATATGTAATCAGACCTTAGTGAACCAAATCTGTCTACATTTACATAATTTACCAATCTATGGACAAGGTAAAAACCATTTTTTCAAAGGAAAATCCAAGCGCCTCAAAGGCCTGCAGCTTACCTTCTTATTGCTGTTGGATGTGGGCACTCCTGTCTGTCGGCTTCTGTTCATTGCTTTCCTCAATTCTTCGTATTCATCATTTCCAGGGTGCTTTTCCTTTATGCTGTCATCTTTTATTTTGAACCCACTGGCTATGTATGTCCATCAGGAAGCTTACCACCCCCTCCAATCCCTTTGGATAAAGTTTCCTAATTCTCTGGCCAGGTTGCGTCTTCCTTATTTCACAAAGCCTTCTCTACTAGCTAGGAGTCACACTGAACCATAGCTTTGAAATCCTCTTGAATACTTATACCTCTTATTCAAAGTATGGAATCAAAGTATTGAACTCTTTATTCAGTTTTCTCACCAGGTTGTAACCTGCCTGAAGGGAGCCATCCAAAACTGCTTTATCTGTAATTCTCTGCTTCATCCTTCATTCCCAGCCTCTGTTGGTTCAATAAATAGTGCTGTGTTTCCTATCTGCTGAACATGTTTCTAACATTCAGAGATTCTGTCTTTGATTTGCAATCTTTTTCATTTCATGAGGAGATCATGTATTTTCTTAAGAACTCTACACAGAGACACTCTATTTGTCTTTGATTTGCACCAGCTTCTCTTTGCTAATTGCCACCCAGATTCCAGGTTCACGAATTTGGTCAATGGACTATAAATAATCTTAATTCTCTAGAGAATTAGTCCTCAACTTGAAACTTCAATTATATACATAAAACCTACATACCCTCCAATTAAGCACTTTGGTATTCTGAAGCTAATTTTAAATTTAATAATTTTATTAGTATTCTAAAATCATGGTAGGAAAGATTAATTGTGTTAATAATTAGATGACTGAGCAATAACTTTTTCCAACAGAGTTGCCTTCATGCTATTATATTTCTTTTCATTTTAGCAGTGTGTGCACAAACTGATTCATTTATTTTTGACCCAATTATCTTTTTTAAAGACTGCAAAGTTTTTTTAACCATAGATTAAAAAAATCAGTTTTATGGATCAACCTCAAAACAGTACTAATTAACATTTCAGCAATCTCAACCTCAATTTCTGTTAAGAATTTTTCCCTCAGTTCCTACCAACCTTTCCATCAGCTTCTTCTAAAACCAGGATTCAAGATAAATGATTAAGAACACAGGAATTTTATTGTGCTAGGAAGATGTTCTCTGTCTATGCGGTATATATCCATCCTTCACTCCTTATTCTCTCTTTCCTTTACTTCCAGCCCCAGAGTCCAAGCAGACATTTCTGCAGAGTTGGTGCCGAGACAGGCTCTATCTGTGTGAACCCTGCCTGCCCCCAGCACTTGTGATGGATCCCCCAGGAGCCTCTATTTGTTCATTTCTCTCTGTTTGAATAGCAGAGATAAAGTGACAGGGTTCTGGGATAACCTGAATGTAGGTGTTGGGGTCCAGCATAGGCTGCCCCAGATGGGCCTAGGTAGAACTCTGACTATTTTGAATTGCAAGAAATGAAGAGACAACAGATCCAAAAATGGTGGTATTTTCTCTAATTTCCTATCTCCTTTTAATTGGGAAATATGTATCTTCTCTTATGGTGATCCTGGGAAGTGAGAGGCAGCTTCATCACTCCAGACTAGATCTGCTTTTCTGTGTAAATAAAACTTGCAAAATTCCTTTCTAAATTGCATGTAATCTAAAGTTTCCTTTCCCTGTCTTTTTCTTTCCTCAAATTTATTACCTCTTTCTAAAGACTATGTAAACTCACTGGAATGATTTGATGATACATTCCATTATTCTATGTGTAATACTCCATGTGCTTATAATTAAAGCTTGTCTTAATTCTTGTTATTCTCTCTTTTGCTTATTTAATTACTTTCTATCTGTGCAGACCTGAAAGGGTAGAGGAAGATTGGTTTCTTCTCCAGCGTAGGATTCTATGTATTTATATGTTACTGAGCTTGGTCTTGCCAAATTAAACAGTTAATGTGATTTAAAATTTTAAGTATACTGTCAAAGGGCACTTGAACTTTAGGTTAAGCTGTGTATCACCTAATTGTTAACATTTAGGTTTTCTACTCAGGTGAGTCATTTGTGAGAGATGGCAAAAACAGGAATGAAGAATGTTAAAAAAAAAAAAGGTCCAGGGTAAATTTAAATATTAACTAATACTATGTATGGACAGAGAGGAAAATAGAGCTCATGGTCATATAACATCAGGAATCATGAGTCTATAATTAAATCAGATGTCATGCAAGGAGAGAGGCAGAGTCAGCTTCCAAAATGCCAGAAAGAATTAAAAACAGAGTAGGGGGCCTCCCCGGTGGCGCAGCGGTTAAGCGCTGCGCTGTGGAGCTGTCGGCAGCGGCGACGCGAGTTCGATGCCCGGCCGGGGAGAATCCCACATGGCGTGGCAGACCTCTCCTGCCTCGCCCGCTGCTCCCCTCAGCAGTGTATTTCTGATCTGCCTGTTCTGCTCCCCGCTCCGTCTCTAGTGAATCCTCTCGCCGCCCCACGCCTCTGGCCTATACCCCAGCTTGTATGTATAAAAAATAAAAAAAAATAAAATATAAAAAAAAAAAAAAACAGAGTAGGGGGGCATGAGTAGTGTAAGGAAAGTTGTGAGCTGCTGAGGGTTCTATGGTTATGCTCCCAATTCTAGACATGCTCTGGGAAACATTGCCCACTGAATTCCAAACCTTTTCCATGGAAGTACCTGTACCCTGGCCCTCTAGAGGAGTCAGAATCCAAGTTGCATTTTGATACGTCTCATCTGAGATGTAGAGATTTTAAACTCACATTTGACAAACCCTATAGAAAACATTGATGAGAAAGTCCCATTTTCTAGAAAGTATTTTTTCAATTAGTGTTCCAATGACTGTATTATTATCATGGTGTCTATAAAATTAATCAGACTCTTTCAGACTTTATGTTATGAGAGATGTCAATTTGATTACTCTAAAGACAATTAAAATGAGTTGCAATTTTGCATCAGTCTTTGGGCCATATATGGATTGATGAATGTTCTCAAGTCATCCTATTTAAAATGCAACCAAACAGGTAATTATCATATACCATCAAATATAATTATACATGCTAATCCCCATAAAATCTTACAAGTTAATATCACATATTAGCAGTTAATCATATAGTTTAAGTGGGTCCACGATGCATTTTTATGAACTCTCTAATCTGCATCAGTAAGAACGCATGCAGCAAGGAGAAAGGAATGTAAATGAATGCTCAAGGGAAAGAAGGTGTATGCTGAGACATTTACCACTCCGACGTGAAAATAGTTTCTAATCCAGGAGCCTGGAGTCAGAGCCCAGAATCTCATCCTTTCCAGAGCTGCTCACCCCACCCTGCCCAGGAAGCAATTTTCTTTCTCTTCGTCATTGTGTTTCAGAGGCCCCCCTGGATGGCCAGAACAAAGAACTGTTTTCCTGTCCCAAGTGTCTCTCATGTTTCTCTACCTCCTCCAACTTGAACAACAGAGCAAAGACATAAGGAGGAGTTCCTCAGTTGGTTTCCTTCGACTTATGAGCCCTACAACAAATACACTGAGACCAAGCTCCATAACACAGTTCCTGATTTCTTTGGATTAGAAAGCACTCCATCTGGAAGGTCCCTGGAAGAATTCTTTAGTTTTTATTTGAGCACTTTTCTTGTGTCTCCTCCATTGAACCATGAGACCTTGGATAAAAACTTGTTGAATAAATATCCTTCTCCATCCATTCTTAGATTCTGGGTGAGATTCTTGTCCTTGTTACAATTTTTGTTTGGAAGAAGGTTTACTACTCAAAAACAAGAATGGGGCACTTTTGACAGACCAAGATGTTACAGGGCAACCCCAAGGGGAAACAGGGTGACTTGGGTGTGAGTCCTCACCTGTGTGCTTAAGGACACAGGACAAGACTCAAAAACAGAGGAAAGTAAATAAAAGGTTTATTTAAAATAGAATTGAGAAGAGGGAGAATACAGAGAGAGAAGTTGGTCAGTATGTATTACTGGTAATACAGTCTGAGCTGACATCCCAGGTGCTCACTTATAGCAGGAAAAATTAAAAGCAAAAGGCCACATGTGTTCGGGTCTATACCAAGAATGGCTGCTTAACTCCACCCTTAGTTCCCAACATCCCTCTTTCAGGAACTTAAGCGTCATGGCAGATTCATGGGAGTTGTAGTCTTCAGTGTCTGTCATTTCTTTGGCATGGAGGCGGGGTGGAGCTTAAAACACCAGTGGGTAGAGTTCATTCAGAACATATGTTCCTCCACCAGGATAACTGAGTTGATTCTGCATTGCAAAGGATATAAGGACAATCCTTAACAGAGAAGGGAGGTTACAGCTCCTGGGGGAAACAGCTGCTGATGGATGAAAATGGTCACAAGCCCCTGTCCTAACTGAGAACTTGGCCATAAGGGTGGCTGGCAGAGTGGTGTGGTGCTCACCATGCTTCTGCTAGAAGAGGGGGAGACACCCCACAGAGGCTAGGAAAGCATTCACACAGAAGTTCTCCTCCCACTTGGTAAGGAGCTTGTGGAAAGCTACTCACAGAAGGAGCAGACAGCCTGGTGAGGCAGCAAGACTGCTCAGTTTTCCAGAATCTCATAATCAAAAGACTTGGGGATCATCTCTCATAGCTGTTGGTGCCTAAAGGGAATAATTTGGATCACACATTCCTGAAGGAAGAGCAGTATAAGATCAAGTTTAGCTCTCACCAGGGAACTGCTGCCCATCCAGAGGTTTTTGTGTCAGGGGAAGAGAGAACTTGGTGAAAGTGTGGCTGACAAGCAGCAAATCCAGGCAGCTAGAATTTGAATTTGCCACAGTTGCCTGCATAAGTTTTGTTTCGGGAAAAAAAATCACTCTGAGTGAAATACCCATTTCTGACATCTGTTAAAAATAAGTTCTGGGGTCCTCCCTGGTGGTGTAAGGGTTGAAGTCTCAGCACTGTGAAGCCATCAGCAGCCACTGCAGCATGAGTTGGATCCCCGGCCAGGGAGGTGACCCACATGGCGCAACAGTCCTCTCCTGTCTCACCCGCTGCTTCCCTCAGTAGTGTCTTTCAGTAGATCTGCCTATTTGGTTCCCCACTTTGTCTCTAGTAAATCCTCTCACCATCCCCCACACCCCTGGTCTACACCCCAGCTCTTGTATGCATAAATAAACAAATCTTTTAAAAGATAAGTTATGATTACTTATTTGAATTATAGAATCATGGTTTTTAAATAAAGGGTTTAATTAACTTTTGGGTCTAATGTTGCAGCTCATTTCCTCCCCAAAACTGTCCTGTGTTGTCTTGATCCTCAAAGTGACTCCTAGAAGACACCCTGTCGAATTATTCCTCTGCTGGTAACTTTGAAAGTATAAAATTGCGGGAAAGAGTGTGAGTTTGGGGGAGGGACACAGGTAAGAAGCAGACTGTCTGGCACATAGAAAATCCACTTGCCACTTGACTGAATTTTCAGCAAGAGTTAACTTTCTAAGATTTACTGGAAAGCTATCAGGGATAGATATGCTAATAGGATTTCCTAAAATCAAAGGAGAAACCAGGATAAAGAGTCACATCCTTGAGATTCCCAAGGTCACTTTATTCCTTAAGAAAGAGAAGAGGGCCTCCCTGGTGGCACAGAGGTTAAGCGCTGCGCTTTGGAGTTGTCGGCAGCGGCAATGCGAGTTCGACGCCCGGCCAGGGAGATTCCCACATGGCACGGCAGACTTCTCCTGCTTCGCCTTCTGCTCCCCTCAGCAGTGTATTTCCGTCGATCTGCCTGGTCTGCTCCCCACTCTGTCTCTGGTGAAACCCTCTCGCCACCCCACGCCTCTGGCCTGTACCCCAGCTTGTATGCATAGATAAATAAATCCTATAAAAAAAGAAAGAAAGAAAGAGAAAAAGCAATATCTGGTGTCTTTGAGTGTTTGCATTTATTGTGCTAATCAAATTCTGGAATCTTAAGTTTGAGTGGTCAGGTGAGCAGGAGTAAACCAAGGAGTGATTGGGGAATGAGAATATTTCAAGAAGTGAATTTTCACTGTGGTGCTGAAGAAAGAGTGCAATTTGAATAGTGTTGGGAATTTTGATAGTGATGGAATCATTGTGAGTCCAGAACAGAACACACATGGAACAACACTGGACATTCAGGGCACCATTACTTTGGGGAGTGTCAGATTGTTTCTAAGATCATTGCTTTGTTGCTAAACAAAGGTCACATTGCAAATACGTTTCAATGATTCTGATACCCGCATTTTTTGAGATGCATCATTTGCATTCATACACCGCAGACTCAGCTACATCCGGGCAGGAACTCAGTTGTACTGTGCTTGCTCCATTAGACACACTCTTTCCAGTCAAACCCTCTGTTCTCCACACGCACTTGCCTGCAGAGCCTTTTTGTTCTTTGTACCTTTGTCCATCTCTTCTCTCTGGGGTATCTGTCCCCCTCAGCCCCTTTTCATTGGCCCCTTCCCATTTCCAGGCCAGCAGCATGGAGCACCTTCCATTTGACATGCCATCCCACAGGGCCAGTCAGGCTGGTCAGGTCAGGGACCCACACCTCCCTAAGCTGGACTATGTCATCCTCATTTCCTGGATTTGAAGAAACCCAGAGATCCAATCAGTGTCATTGAAGGGTTTAGAACTACGACCGGCAAATAATTTGGGAGTAAGAGGCACAGGTCCTGTCATATGGACAGCAAAATAGAACAGGAGAAGGGCTAGGGGAGAGAGTGGAAGAGAGGTGAGGAAAGGGGGGATGTGGAAAGAGGCAGAGACAGAAGCAACTATGCAGAGAAAAGCAGAAATGAGAGAGTCCAAGTCCTGCTCCAGTGTCTTTCTCAGACTTATCTGAATTCATAGCCATTGGTTCCATGAGACAGTCCATGTCCTTATCACAAACTCCCACTTTAAGTTCAATATTTGTTTCTGTTGCCTGTAACCAAAGATGCCAACCAACAAAGCAGTGAAGCAATAGGACTCTGCTGTGTAAATGATAATCTGTTAACAGTTTTTAGGATAGATTAGAATGGGGGAAAAAAACTAAAAGCAAAACAATTTTGTGCAGTAAAGCATAATAATTAATTTTCTCCTGACTTAGAATCCATAATAATTAAGAAATGGTCTGCAGGCATTTGCCAGCTCTCTACCAGTGCCGCATGCCAAGAAGGGGTGTAGCAGATTTGGTGTCAAGTTCAAAGCACTCATTCATGTGCAACTGACAGGACAATTAGGGACCAGTCTTATCCCAGTCTCTCTTCTGCATGTAGAAGAGAGACTTTTTAACACTTAGAGTGTGATATGATTTAGGCTTTACATAAATGCAGATTAACCTTGCTTTTTTATGTTTCCTTCTCTATTCCAATCATGGAAATTTCATCTATTTGACATACATACATTTAAACATCCTAGAACGACCCCCTAGAGGTTGAAATGAGAAATAAATGAGCTGCTCCTTGAAAGCATTGGGAATGCAGGTTGAACATAAACAAATTAGTGAATGTCTACTAGCTGCCTCTACAACATCCTCCCACTTCTCCACATTTCCCAGTTTTCTAGAAGTATCTAGATGGGGACAGGTGACCATCTCTCACCAAAGTGCTGGGAATGGGAGTGACATAATCCACATATAGTCTGAAGCCTAGAAGAATGTGTGTGTTTACTATTCACGTTCTTTCCCTGCTATAACACTGTGTTGTTAGGGGCTTACTGTTCCAGAAGGTTGAACCAAAGATGTGAGAGCTTCTGTAAGATCTGGTCCTTGATGGGTGGTGAGGAGCTGTGCCCTCCCTTGGCCTTTGTGTACAGGTGAGGTGGGAGGAACAAGCCCTGATCCATTAAACCTCTACACTTCCGGAATCAGTTGCCAGCACACCATAGTCTCTCTCATTGAGAATTAAGACTATGCTGACTCTTGCATTCTAACCACCAAACTCAGGCAGGAGATTTCATTAAGAAACAACATTATAGGGCCTCCCTGGTGGCTCAAGGGGTTAAGTCTCAGTCTATGAAGCTACCCACAGCCACTGCAGCACAAGTTCGATCAATCCCTGGCCAGGAGCTTCCCACATGGTGCAACAGACCGCTCCTGCCTCGCCCGCTGCTCCCCTCAGCAGTGTATTTCAGTCGACCCACCTGTTCTGCTCCCCACTCTGTCCCTGGTGAATTCTTCCACCCCCTGCACCTCTGGTCTACACCCCAGTTCTTGTATGCATAAATAAATAAACCTTAAAATAATTATAAAGCATTGTATATGAGCTCTGTATATTGTGTCACCTGTAATTCTCCGGGTTCCTTCTCTCTTGACATCCTTAACCACAGAGCAAACACAAGAATAAGAGGTAGACTATCCTGGGAAGATGAACTGGGGACTCCTATAACTGGGTTTCTTCCTGCCTTGCCACATGCTGCTTGGTGGGACAGTCTATTTAAAAATATCTAAGCTTTAGTAGCTTCACACATACTTAGAGATAAGGAAAGCACAATTCATAGCATTGTAAAGATGAAGCAAAGGAACACGTGTAATGGCGCATTGCCTGGAATGCTTGGTGATGAGTCAGCAGATAGACGACCATCATGAAATAGGCAGAAGTGAGAACCTTATACAATGCTGGGGTACAGGGTGAAAGTGCTCCCAGAACTCCCAACATTGTGCAGGGATAGTCCTGAATGAACAGATTCTCAAAGTGGTGTTGATGCTAACCTGGGTTTGGGTTGTGGAGTTTTCTGAGTTTGAAAGAGTGTATCTTTCAGTTTCTCTGGAGGGAAGACCAGAAAAAGCAAGGAATAGCTTAATTATCTCCTTTGCAATTGGCCACAGAGATGAACAAGAGTCTGCCTAGCAAATGGTAAGTTATTTTAGGCAAGAAAGCAGAACAAGTTCACAAATAAGGGGTTTGTTTTCAGCACCCGATTGTGATTTTCCTGTATGGCAGGATGTAAGTCACCTGCTCATGTTTTTAATCAGGGTGAGCTGCAGAGCCAGCAAAGCCGGCTTCTTCACCTGCTTTTGGATGCGTATCATTTCTGGCTATTTGCAGAGAACCATTTCAAGTTTAATGGGTGTGCTGAGAAAAAATGGCAGGAATCTGCCTGCAGCGAAGCAAGAACTTAGCAATGTGACAAACACTCTAATGGAAGGCAGTTGAGCCAAATGTTTTTGGCAAAGATGTGCTTGGACCTTGCCTAGAAACCAGACTTTAAATTTTGCTAATTTGTAAGAGAGGGGTCAAGCCTTGTTGCTATAATAAAGACCAGCTTTATAATGAAACATTTTGTTTTTTCTTCCTGAAGATGGAACAGAAATCCAATTAGTTACTGGCAAGTTATAAAATCAAGGTGCATGTCACATAGATATAAACATGGAGTGAACTAGAAGTTAAAGTCCTTACCTGAAATACATGCATATTTGTAAAACAATTTAAAACCAAGTATTTCTTAAATTTCAAAGCCAGTGAAATCAGTGGTGAAATGTGTTTTCATTACCAAGTAGGAAGCAGAGAAACTGAGGCAAAGCAGAACCAGAGAGGCAGCTACTCTTTCTCCCCTTCTGCTGGACCTAGACTCGATTTGATCTGTTCGAGATGGCTACAGTGCACTTTTATTTTTAGTTCCATTGTTTATTATCAGTGAAAGAATGTGCTTCCTTTTCAGATTTTCACATTAATTTAAAACCTGATTTTGAATGTACTTATCTTACACCAAAGATTTGAGAATCACCTCCTCTGAGTATCTTTGTCTTAGAATTCTCCTAGTGTCAATCTCAGATTCACCTCATAGCCCCAGTTCTTCAGAAAGTCAGTTCTAAAGATTCCTTATTTAGGAGTCTCCAGAACTCTCAATCTATTTTGCCTCCCTGAAAATAACTTGATGAGTGGCAAACTTCTCTCAGAAGTTGAAACATTTACAATCTCTGTTCTAAATGCCTCATAATTAAAATCAGCCAAACATCTTACTATTTACATCATCATTTCCAACAAGGTAATAGTCACACTGGGGATGTTAGGCAGATATGTCAATGATGTTGTGATGGCCGGGATTCATCACATCCTGTTGCCAATTTTCCCCAGAAAATAAGGTTACAGTTAGTGGTAACTCTGACAGAATGAATTGTGCTGACAAGAAGCAGGAATTTTTAAGGGCCCTCAATTCGTTGGACATGTGTCAGAAATCTCATTCTTCTAAAAATAGCACTGGTTTCCTTTCATGCATGTCCTGGAGTGAACAGTAGATAGAGCACTAGGAGTTGATCTATCACATGCTCATGGGCCCACCATGGCACCCAAGGGATTCTGTCCTTACTGTAGCCTCCCAGGTGTCCATCTCCCTGGGCCTGTGAGCGAGTGGAGGGGAAGTTCCTTCCAGAAGGGACACTATTGGGAAGGACTCAAGAACAAGGTTGTTGGGCTCACATCAGCCTACTGTTCCTTCCTGATTCTTTTTCTTCTTGGACTTGAGATTTTAGGATCTTCTGGAGCCTTGGTTTCCTTTAGTCTAAGGGAAAAACTGTTAAGTCTCACCTCTCAGGGTACTAAAACATTAAGTGGCATAGGGGAAAAAAAAAACAAAAAGCAAACTATTGGCATATCACCTCACTATTCAATGAAGTAAATCATCTTTATCTTCTCACTACTAAATTTTTAAATGGAGGCGTGTTCACCCCTCTTCACCTGCTGTTCTGCTGCCAAGCTCAAGTAGAACTCCACTGACAGAGTCCTCTTCTGTCCCAGAGTTCATTCCTCTCGCCCTTTTCAGGTCGTGCTCCAGTGACTTAACTCTCCAACCTCAACCATCAAGAACCTTCTCATACAAAACCTTCACAGGAACAATAGCTTAATTTTTTCCAAACAAAACAAAACAGAATAAAACAAAATCAATAATCTTTGACCCACATTTTCCAGGTTTTGTCTCCTTTCCTTGCTGCCATTCTCAGCAAAGCATTTGAAATTTTGTCTACATGTTCCTTCCAGTTTCCATCTCTTTTCATCTCTCCCCTCTAGTGAAAGAGTGATTGTGATTTTTTTTTTTGGGGGGGGGGCTGTGTTCCTCGGTTATCTAAGTTTCCATAAAGATCCATTTTAAGTTAGGTTCTACATTTCCCAGTACATTGGGAGATTCAGGTGTGTCCTTGGGAAATTCCCCCCGAGGTTTCCTGAACCATTCAGATGGAGCTGGTGTCTTAGAGATGGGCCACAGCCATCTCTTTGAACCTGTCTTCTCATTTCCATATCTGTTTTTTTATTAGTTAACACCTTCTTTTGTATAGAATGGGTTCTTCAATCACTAAGAATAAATGCTTGGAAAATCAATTTTGTAAGACATTTTAGTATTCACAATTTGCAGTTGAGAAATCTAATTTAGGATTTGTTTGTTGGTTTGTTTGTTTTTAAATTTGTTTGTTTATGCATACAAGCTGGGGTACAGGCCAGAGGCGTGGGGCAGCAAGAGGGTTCACCAGAAACAGAGTGGGGAGCAGAACAGGCTGATCAACAGAGATACACTGCTGAGGGGAGCAGCGGGTGAGGCAGGAGAGGTCCGCTGCGCCATGTGGGAATCTCCCCAGCCAGGTGTCGAACTGGCGTCGGAGCTGCTGACAGCTCTACAGCGCAGCATTTAACTGCTGTGCCACCAGGGAGGCCCTTTTGTTTGTTTTTAGAATTGTGAAGGTATGTATCCTGGTTTTGTTGTTTTCAGAGCTGTTCTTAAGGAGTCCATAGTCATTCTGGTAGATCATCTTCTGCATGGGAGCTATGTTTAGTTTAGTTCCCTCCGCACCCTGGAAGTTTGGTGCACCCGCTCAGCTGAAATTCCACAACAGAATTCTTTTTCATTTTTTATTGTAGGATTTAATTGGGTCATTTTAGTCTAAAAATCCTGTTCTCAGAAATACTACTGAAGTACTCTTTTGATTTTTGTTTTTTCATTTTGTGTTTTCTTTTATCTTTTGTCTCCTATTCTTATTAACTAAAGGTTGGATGGCCTTACTGGTTTCCAGATTTTTTTTTTAAAGACATTTTTCTCTTATCCCTTTCTTCTGCTTAGCTATTCTCTTTTGGTGAATTTTCTTGACAGCACTTCCAAACATTCTCTTGCTCAACTATTTTATATCATGTTTTTAATTTCTAAATCTCTGCTTTTGGTCTCTGAGTATTTCGTATATGTACATATCAAATGTTTTTACTTTGTAGACACAATATTTTTCTGAATTCCTAAAAATATTAATGATTTGTTTTTGTTTATATATTTGGAAGTTTTCTTTTTTGCTGATTTCTTTTTACTTTTTGGAGATTTGCAATTGTTTAATCTATTATTTTAGTGTAGAGGTTTTTCTCAGATGTCTGGTGATCCTTCATTTTCTGATATTTATTAATAGTTAAATGATTTATCTAAAAAAAAATAGTTAAATGATTTTACTGCAGCCAGATTAACATTCTTTTCACTGGAGATATAATTTCTGGCATCCATTACTCTGAAGATCCTAAAAGTGTTGCCTACACATTATCATTTTTTTGAGAAATAATTGACATATAACATTTTATTAGTTTCAGGTGTACAAAATAATGATCCAATGTGTGTATATAATGTGAAATGATCACCATAATAAGTCAACTTCTGTCACTTATACACAGTTATAATTTATGTGTGTGTAGTGATGAGAACTTTGTTTTTCTTCAAACAACTTTCAGACAGATAATACAATACAGTATTAAATATAGTCATCATGCTGTACATTACAGTCTGAGGACTTATCTTGTAACTGGAAATGTGTACCTTTTGGCCTCCTTCAGTCATCTCACCAACCCTATGTCCACATCTGGCAACTATCAATCAGTTCTCTCTCTCCCCATGAGTTTGTATGAGTTTGCTTCAGTTCTTTCCTAGATTCCACATATGTCACACTATCCTTATAAGTATCAGTTTGTGTCTTTAATGAAATCTCTTTACAATTGTTTAATTTGTTTCAGATGTAGAAACAGTGGAAGTTTGTGTTCATTTCATCATCATTATCTGGGGTCTCCTTTTACTCATCACCCCACATCAAGTGGCATCTCTCTGCAGCACTACTCAGAATGGCTCTCTCCAAGGCAACTAGTTTTTATATTGCCACAGTCATTGGATGCCTTCCATTGACCAGCTTCCAAAAGGTAGTCACTCTCTTTCTTCAAACATTTTCCTCTAGAAATTATGCAACTATGAAGACCTATCATTGTCCCCTAAGATGTCCCAATCAACTGTCTCACTCGGCAAATGGGAACATTCAGCCTCACATAGGCACATGTGTACCTTGAAATAGAACCCCCTTTCCCTACCTCCCACAGACCCTTGCCATATTTAGCAATAATTTTCACCTTGATGAGGGGAGACCCTACATCCATGTGGTCATTGCTGGGGGTCAAGCTGATAACTAAATGGGAGCAGGAGTCAAGCCCCACACTCACTGACTGAGCGAAGCGCCAGAAACAGCTCTAAAACCCACATTCTTCAGAGATAATAGTGTTTCTGGCATTGCTACAAGAAAGTAATGATAGGTTGGCATGTATTTTTAACAAAACCTGCTGTTTTGGTTTTGTGTTATTTTGCAAACTCTAATCAATTGTTTATGTGCCCTAACAAACTGTTACAGAGTTTTATCAGCTCTCAACATCACAATGTCTGCTTGTGAGTCAGGAAACCAACCAGTTGGTGGCATGTTGTATTCATGACAAGCCCTCAGTGGTTTCCTGTTGCACCTGGAGGTTCTTAATATCAGACATCATCAGATAGGAACCTGTGCTTCTTAGAACACAGAAACTATTCACCCTGACTCTTGCCCAACCTAACAATTTAACTTTAGCTTTTGTAATTCAGAGATTATTCTTTTGGAGAAACTGAAAACCCAGAAATTGAGCACATGTGCTTGTTCTCTCTCACGCATCTTCCCTTGGTGGTCTTGTCACAGGCCGAGTGAAAACAAAAATGAAGTCCCTTTGCTTAGTATCTGTGACAGGTCTTAAGTCTCATGTAATTAAATTTTTCTTTTAATAGTCCTCTAAATCCACATGCTGCCTTGTAGTTAAATTACTCTTATCAGAAACTGTGTTTCTGCTATCAGTGTTTATAGACACTGATGTTTTTAAATGTGTCACCTCACCCATTCTCCCTTAATTAGTGTTTTTCACATTTTGGATTCTTTACAAACTTCTTATTTACAATTTCATAAAGTTATTGGTCCCATTTTCAAGGAGGACAAACCAAATATCTCTATGATATTTCATATCAAAACCAGGCAGGTGTGTGGAGCTCTGGTCAGTGGAGTTGTGTAGATGTTGAGGGTGAGGAAAAGATACCTTTGTTCTGACCCTGTTCTGCACATCTTTGAATGTTAGGATGGGAATACGCTGTCGAGCTTGAGAATGGAAGTTTGAGAAGCTTCCCACTCCATTCAAAAGAAGACAGTCTGCAAGAAGAGGGGAACCCGATCCCTGAGGGGATCTCTGTGTGGACTTAAGATCAACTTGTCACCTACAGGAAGAAGCATGAAAGATGAGGTCCTGTTTTGGAGAAGATGGAAAGATAATAGCTTGCACTGGGCTCTGATCTCCTTCCTCTAAAGTTGCAAAGGAGATTTGAGTGTCACAAATAAATGCCCAGTGCAACTCCAGGCCAGAAGGGGGGAGGGAGGGAGACAGGCCACCCAGAGCAAGATCGTGGAAAGGGTGACAGTGCAGCAGCTCTGAGAACACCAAATAGTGACTGTTTCAAGGATTCAGGAGAAATCTCAGGGTAGAAGGAAAATGAAACCAATGTGCAGCTGATTGGGACACTGGGGTCCCACATTCAAAGACACCCCCCCCTGGATAGTGTATCAGGTACAATTTTATGTTTTTCTTTCCACTTGTTTTTGAAAGCCATAGGACCACACAAATGCCAGCTGGACTAAGGAATTCTCACTCTCAAAGGGAGAGAGAACATCGTTGGCCATGCCAGTTCTTAGTGCACAAATGAAGGATTCCAAGAACAACTGGCAAGAGAGGAGAGGCAATGTGGCTAAGTTGTTTGTCTTCCTCACCAGATTAAAGTGAATGGGAAATTTTGAAAAACAGAAAAGATGCATCATGAGGCTTTGGTTAAAAATATTTTGATGAAGAAGCCAAACAGGGTGGAAATGAAAGATCTGTGTGTATCCTTAGTCATCTGGAAGAAAGAACAAAAACTCTGTGAGCTTGTGTGCATATGACTCTGCGTGTAGCTACGTGCATGTGCATGAGTAGGTTGCCTGTGTGCATATATATGTGCTGCACATGTGTCTGAGTGTGCACTTGAGTGTCAGTGGAACTCACTGAGCCTACCATGGAACGCCACGTCCCACCCCAGGACCAATGTTCCAGTTACCCCAAGGCTATGACACAGAACTGGGCAGATGTCACGTGCTCCTCTCAGGAGAGGACGATGCGGGCTGAAGGAAAGCGTGCCTGGGACTAAGTTGTTAGAGTTGTGTCAGCACTATTGACCAAGAACAATTAGTCCCTTAAAAAAAAAGTCTTCAAAATTAATTCCTATTAATTGTATGATTACATTTGTCTCTGTAAGTATGTTGTTTTCTTTTTGTAGGGAGAATTTGCCCCAGATAGTTGCCAGATTAATCTCTATTTTGATACTTAAAACCAGTGGCTCCAGGTCTACTGTAAAAACAGCTGTCTCGAGAAGGTGGGCTTTAAATAAGAGGAATTTTCAGAAAAAAATGACAGAGTGACGCTGCCCTTTCCTTTGAGGACCCTGTTTCTGAAATCTCCTTTGTTATAATGGAGGCTGCATTGTGTATACTTAGCATAATACATGAGTAAACTGTAGGATTTTACCTTCCTGTATGATGAAAAAATATTTTTATAACACAAGTAATGTCATCTCCAGGACCATCCTTAGTATTAGAATGCTGGAACTGGCCATGTGTTGAAACAATCCTGTTTCAAAAACAAACCACACATTTTACTGATGAAAAAATGTGTGCTTTGTTTTTGAAACAGGATTGTGTTATTTAAATTTAGAATGAAAAAATGAAGTCTCCAGGACCATCCTTATTATTAGAATGCTAGAACTGGCAATGTGTTGAAAAAATCCTGTTTCAGTTTTACTGATGAAAAAATGTATGCTTTGTTTTTGAACAGGATTGTGTTATTTAAATTTAGAATGAAAAAATGAAGTAAGGCATTTCGAAATTTCTCATGAGAATACTATAGAAATGCCAGAAATCTGATAACACATGGCCCGTTCCAGCATTCTTACACTAAGGATGGTCCTGCGGACGACATTACTTGTGTTATAAAAACATTGTTTTCATTATACAGAAGGTAAAATTCTACAGTTTACTAGTGTTTTATGCTAAGTATACACAATTCAGCCTACATTATAAAAGTTGAAGTGAGAACGAAAAAAACTACTGTGTTGATATTTTCACTCATACTGTTTTTTATGGACATGGAAGTGATTTCTAATCCTTGGATTATTTTCTGAAGCATACTCACTTATATTTCATTTTATTGCCAGAAATCCTTCATACGAAGAACTGCCCTTGTGCTAACACTGCCACATCGACAAGACAAGGGGCTCAAGTAGCTGAAGAGTATGGTCACAGTGAAATCAGGCCATAAAGGACATCATCTTAAAATGCTATTCTCAACATTCTTCGGCTGTTTTCTTACAACAGCCACCACTTATCAGCAAATCCTCTGCATGTGGGAATATCATTCAGAGCACATTGAACTTATTAAGAACGACTCTTCTGTCAATAGCTCACTTTTACAAATGTATTTTTTTACTTTTATCACCAATATACCTATATTACCTGTATCTATATCTATATCTATACTTATATCCTTACCCACATCTGTTTATCTATTTGTCTATATATTGATCTATCAATCTATCATCTATCACATCCATTTATGTATAATATCTGTTATCTCTCACATCTATATCTATCTATCTACACCTATAGCTATACCTACATTTAACAAGATATTTATTGCAGTAAAATTTATGAAAAAAATACTGCTGATATTTGAAAATATTAGACTTATTTAAGAATTTTAGAGTAATAATCAACTAATAATTAACTTTGTTTTATATAATGTTTTAAGTCATTAAACAAATTAGTTTGCCTCTATTTTTTTCTTTCAACTCCTGTTTTGAATTTTCTTGTCTTTGTGAAAGCTACAGCGCTGTTTTCTAGACATGTTGAACAAATCATTTTTCAAGTGGGATGTACAAAACTTTTATGATGCTAAATGGCTTTTGAAAGTTATGTGTTAATGAAAATATTGCTGAATCGCCAGTGACATGTCTATAATAATTTAATTTCAAAAATCTTTACAGTTTGAATCATTTGTATTTTGGATCTAAGATTTTAGCTAGCCACTCATAGCCAACCTTTTGCTGCTCTTCTACTTCAATAACATTTTAATATTTCAAATATTTTATTCTTTATTTAAGGATGGGAAGGCTTATAATATTAAGATCTTTTACAATCATGGTCACAGTTCCTGTGCATGTATAGATTTATCTTTGTCCTATATAATTAATGTATCACCAATGTATTAATTTAATAAAGTATTATGTAATAAGCTGGTAAAATATTAATGCATTTGTTTGACTTATTTCTGGTCTTTCTCTTTATTGTTCACTATATAAATCACAATATGTCAGATCTATGTGCATAAATACATGGGGAAGAAATACCCTACTGCCCCAATTAGCTAGAGAATAATAAAAAAAAATCATTTGGCATCCAAGACACTGCTGCTGCAGTCTCACCCAAATCACATTAGCTTATCTGTTTTCTTAAGTCACACTGTTTAGAGAATTGTAGAATGATTGTAAATTCCTGATTATACCATAAGAACTTCCAAATCAAATTCCACTGAAGCTTATGACAATATTAACCATGGCCACAGAGCTGACCCAGGATTAGGACTTGGTGTTTTGCCAATAAAACCATTTCTTTTGTACATCTTCTGAGTTTGTATTATATGTACTCCAGCAAATATTTACTAATTGAATAAAGTTATCAAGTTTAGTTACTCTATCTAGAAAGGATTTTTTTATGATATTTAAGAGGTGGGGTTGTAGAAATAATTAAACTCTGTTTCTCGAGGATGACGGTTTTACTGCATGTGAACCAGGAATGTTTGGTGGACCATTCACAAGATTGGGCGTGGTTTCTCCCAGGGTAGGGGATCTGGAACAAAGTCAGTGTTCTCTAATACTAAATCCACATTCTTTCTACAGTGCACTTTCCTTCCTAAGGGCACAACCTTGAAAGTCTATTTGTAAACATCCACATTCCTGTACCAAAAGCCACCCCAGTAATGGCTTCTCTGCAGATTGACTGGCTCCATTAAGGAGTTGACAGGACATAGGCCTTTTCCTTTGCTTTGTTTTCCAGTCAAATCATTTCAAGAACATGTTAATGCTTTCAAACTTATATATATTTTATACCTTAAGCCACAATTAATAGACGATACTCATTCTGAACTCTTGAGAAAAATATGAAGTAGAGCGTTTACTAGCAAAGAAAAGGTGTGCTTTACTCCATTGGAACTGCATTCTCTGGCAAAAAACTACACCATCATTGTACTGTTTATAAAAAGGCTGGTGACACCTAATACCATACACAATAATCTGCAGTAAGATTTATGTATTTTTCTCTTTCTATAGCAGGAATATAGGGGAACCAAATGAGAGAAAGACATTTAGTGAGGGAGAGGGAGGATAAGCGGTTAAAACGGGGGAGAAAAGAGCACAAGGGACTATGGTGACCGTTCATGGGTGAAATTGGTGGTGGGTAACCCACAGGGAATACACAATAATGTAAAAGACATAAGCAATAATAATAATAATAAATTTTTAAAAAAAGAAACCTCATAAAAAACAAAGACTTATGTATTTATCTTCCTTACTAGCTCTTCTCTTCTACTAGCAATCTAATATTCTGGGGGGCGTGTGGGTGGTGGAGCCATAATTCCACCACCAAACCTCTGATTTCCAAGCTTGCTTTTCTCCCCTGTGATAGGAGATCGGTCTCCATTGTCACCTCTTTGGTCTAATGAAGTATCTCCACAGCTATACCCCTGTATGCAGGGCACTCTGCTGAGAAGGAATGGCTTAAAACCAAACTGATGGAACGTGAGATTCCTGAGATAAACAAGTTTGAATTTCTTTTTATTTTTTCTTGCTGAATTTCTGATATGGCTTTGGGCAATAAAGGAAAAAAATAAAAAATAAATAAATATTCTGATACTGTTTTAGCTCCCAGCATCTGAATATCTCGCCAAACAAAAGGGCATTTTTTGTGCCCTATCTCTTTACACATTTTTCCCTAGTGATCTTTCCCAGTTCCAAAGCATCCTGATGCTCACCTACCCATCTAGCTTTGCTGTCAGCATTTCCTTTAAAAATAGACCTTGCATTTTAGTCCTCTTAGAAATTTTTTTTAATTTAATGGAGAGAAAAGAATTTTCTCTTTCATGATGGCACCATAGGACTCTCTAACTCTAGAAAGCTGCAAAAATAAACTTTGAAGATCTTTCTGTGGTGGCCACATGCCGTTCCCCCTTCTCCACCACGGACCCCAGGCCTCCAGCATCCTGTCCATCTTTTAGAGCTGCAAGATGTGACTAGAGATGAAAACTTCTCTCTACTAAGTGAGAGGAAGCCAAAAGGTCTGGTTACAATGGCATGTTTTCAGTGCTTGCTTTCTGGAAGATTGTGAGTGCACTTAGCCAAACACCCATTAGCAGCAGTAATCCAGCCTTCCTCTCACAGTTACTGCAATACTGAAGAGACCAAACAAAAAATTAACACAGTATCTTGTGATATAGTCTCACAGATTTCAGAAGCAAAACAAGGGCACTTACGAGTTGCTAAGTCTCAATTGTTAAGTACGCAAACAGTGAAATACCACCAAGCAGATGTGAATTTATTTAGCAAAACCATTGGTTCAACTTCAAGTTTAAAACTAGATTATAATATCTCTTTCACTTGTAAGACCTCCAAGTTGTAAATGAAAGGATCGTGTCTGGGCAATAATATTCCTCAATCCCAGACTTCTTCCCTGCTATTAGTTCAGTTATGCAAGAGTTGACCTTTTTGAAAACAATGTTTTGGTTCAGCTAAATCCCAGCAAGGTAGGTTTCTTTATATTCTTATTTCATTTATCTTGACACTCTAGAAAGTGTTCTTTAAACCAGAATTTTTGCATTTCTTTGTGTCACTTGTCTCTGAAATTGAGCACTCATTACTAAAGCTCATGTGCACCAACACTGATGTGTGTTAAGGAAGTGCACATCCTCACGGCTTATCCTGAATTCTCTATTAATACAGCTTCTTTTCAACATCACTGTGAATTAACCAACTAAACATTGTTTCGAACTCTTTGGATGGTCCAAGGTATTGAGTATAAACAGCCACTGAATTCTACAAGCAGCAAAGAGTAAGATTTAATTACTGAAAGGTAATCCTCTCATGGGTGTTTTGATGAATTGAAAAGTTACTTGGGTGAAAGCTCAGGGGCAAAAGTAGATAGATGTAAAGTCATTGCTGGGTATATTCACATGCAAGTATGGTATTAGGTGATGACTTCTCTGAAGTTACTGAACTCTCAGGTTTCCCCAAAGCATAAGCCATCTCAAACTTGGCTCACTAAGCCAATTCTGTTAGATCTAATTTGGGAACTATTTTGAACTATGAACATATATAAAATACTCCAATATATACTGTGACGTTATTTAAAAATGATTCAAACTTTTCTGGAAGGTCATTATTTGATTCTAATAGATCTAAATAAAAGTCAGATTCACTCCTGGAAGTACAAGCATTATGTTAGAAAGCAACTTTGGTAAAATCTTGAGGAAGGCAGGATTTATTCTATGTAGATGCTTAGGAAGGAGGTCTTTGGTGGTAGAGATAAACACTATATTTAGAAGGAATGACAGTACTGAGGCAGTTGTGAGCCTCCCTGGTGGCGCAAGGGGTTAAGTATCAGCACTATGAAGTTATCCACAGGCACTGCAGCACGAAAGCAATCCCCAGCCAGGGAGATTCCCACATGGCACAGGAGACATCTCCTGCCTTGCCCACTGCTCCCCTCAGCAGTGTACTTCAATCAATCTGCCTGTTCTGCTTCCTATTGTGTCTCTGGTAAATGCTCTCCCCCACACCCCCCATACCTCTGGCCTACACCCCAGCTCTTGTATGCATGAATAAATAAATATTAAAAAAAAAGAACTGGGACAGTTGTGTATGGCGAAGAAACAGAATTCAATAGAGAAAAACCTATGCAAAGACACAGAGGCTGAAAGACATAAGACTTGTGTGCAAAAAGGTAACAGTTATCCCTACATGACTGAAATATACTGTGGACAGGAAAAAGGCTAGAGTCAAAGAAAGTACTTGGAAAAGATCAATGGACTCAAATAAGGAGCTATAATATAAAGCTAGAGACTGCATTTTTGTCTTGCAGTAGGAAACTCTCAAGAGAGCTTCCCAGTAGTGATCCACACAGGAGCAGCCTTCTCCACCTATGGGTAGATAATATTTTAGTAGCAGAACCTTTATTTCACTGGAAAACAATCCAGGACCTGCGTCCATGGGATCCCGACTCTCATTCCTCTCCTTTCACTGGGATCCAGAGGACCCTCAGGATCTCCCGAACTCATCCTTCTGGTAGGTTTGCTTCAGCTATTTCTCTCATTTTTCTGTGCTCTCATGCTCACCACTTGGGGACCACAGCTCCCAAATTGGATGATGGGAAAGTTTTTCATTCATTCAACAATATGCTCAGCCAGGCATTACAAAGTCAGTGAAGACACAGAACTAACTGTCCAGAGGGGAGATGAGATAGTACCAGTGAGTCAGTCATTGCTGTGAGTATGCCATGGTGAAACAAACAGGCTTCACCTACACCTTCTCTTTTTCAAAAAACAATATTTATTTTGTTTTTATTTATGCATACAAGAGACAGGGTGTAGGACAGAGGTGCAGGGGAGATAAGATTCACCAGAGACAGGTGGGGAGCAGAACAGGTGGATCTACTGAAATAGACTGCTGAGGGGAGCAGCGGGTGGGACAGGAGAGGTCTGCTGCGCCATGTGGGAAGCTCCTTGGCCAAGAATCAAACTTGTGCTGCAGATAGTTTCACAGCGCTGAGACTTAATCCCTTGTGCCACCAGGGATGCCCTCAGACCTTATCTTCTAGCATGATAAATGTGAAGGAGTCCAGTTTACTCTACACCAGTGTCTCTCAGACTTCAGTTTGCAAATTGGTTATCAGGAGTTCTTGTTGAATACTGATTCTGGTTCAGTACATCTGGGTGAAGCCTAAATTATGCATCTCTAACAAGCTCCCTGGTAATGCTGGTGCTTCTGGACAGACTGTGAGGAACAAGGCCTTACACAAGATATCCAAGAGACCTACTATGAACTGAAAGATTCAGAGATTATCATGAGAATAGAATATTAGGATCATATTTCAATGTGAAAATAGGACTCAGACAAGGATAGTTCACGGGAAGGATGGTAGGTGGAGAACTCTTGGGACAGAAGAGGAAAAAAGGAGAAAGGAGAAAAGGTTCACACTAGGTGCATACAGTAAGTTTCCTGAACTTGGATCTGAAGCCATCCTAAGCTCCAAAGTCTTCTGTGAATCTCAAAATGGCATGCCAGGACAGGCAACACTTACTCTAATTCTCTGCACTTCCCCATGATTTCCTTCCACCTTGTGAATTTTTTCTTTTCAACTAACCTTGGTTTAAATAGAAATTTTATGTAATTGCATCAAGAAACAGAGCTCTTGGGCCCCCCTGGTGGCACAACAGGCTGAGCACAGCGCTGTGGAGCTTTTGGCGGCTGCAGTGCAAGTTCGATGCCCAGCCAAGGAGATTCCCACATAGTGCAGCAGACCTCTCCTGACTCACCCGCTGCTCCCCTCAGCAGTGTGTTTGGGTCAGTCTGCCTGTTCTGCTCCCCGCTCTGTCTCTGGTGAACCCTCTCACCGCCCCTCTCACGGCCTCTGGCCTGCACCCCAGCTCGAATGCATAAATAAAATAAATCTTTTTTAAAAAAAGAGAAAAAGAAACAGAGCCCAGTTGCATTCAGAGCATCCCATGACCCACTTCGGTGGGGGGGGTCATCTTGTCTCAGTTACACAGAGGTGGGCATGGAATAACGATAACAGGAGGGAGTGTAGAGGGCGGAGTTTCTTACCATTTTCTCCTTCACATTCGCATCACAGCTGAGCTTCACTCTGGCAGATCTTTCTCAGCCCCATGCGGCTAACAGCTTTAGCTGATTATGATCTGACTGTCTAGCTCATTTTATCTTTAACTTATCATCCTTTGGTATTTATTAAATGCATTTCCATGTGTCAGTGGTCTGGACTGCACAATCAACACTGTTATTTTTATAACCAAATTGCCAGTAGACATATGTTCCCCAGTTATTGTTAATCACGTGTTACTTTCCCCCCCTAAAATACATTGTAGAGATCCTTGTAAGCCAGAATCATATATTCAATATCTTCATTTTACATGGTAACACAAGTAATAGGGCTTAAGAAATTAATTGACTGAGAGTATCACTATGTCTATTTCACTCAGTAAAATCTATACATATAGCAAAAACTTGCAAAATAAATAGTACAGGTTGATTGCTAAAACATCAACAAAGAAAAAGGTAGGGGCAGAATATAATGAAAATGTTTTAGAACTTTAAAAAAAATATCCACATTCTAACGCATGGCAAAATGTTATGGGAGTTAAATAGATGAGATAAATTTTCATTTTTTGTAGACATTACATTCCTACCCTGAACTCATCACCAAATCCTTTCATTACCTCATGTCTGAATGTGTAGTACTTTTAATTTTAGCAATGATGACAAGTTTTACAATGGCTGCAATTTCCAGATAAAATCTGAAAATTCACTTGAGTTTTACTATTGGAATGAGTTCACCCAAATGAGGTTTACCTTTGAACTTGTGTGAAGGGTCGGAGGATTATTTGTCATTATGGCTTCTCTTGGTTGTCATATTTGGACTACTTAAAGATATACTTTAAATATCAAATTCAGAAATGAATGATTCAGAATGGAGAGCATAATTGGCTAAGTGGAGGCATGTTTTTTCTGGGAAGGATTCCGGAAATTTCTTAGCCACTAAAGGTGCTGATTGAGAGGGTCGTTAGTGTGGATACAAGTTGTGGTTATTTTCCTGAGATATCATACTGTGAGTCACCTCTAAATGTGATTTAATGATTAATTTACCTTCAAGCAATATCTATGCCTTTAAAATGCCCCTTATATTAAATGGTTGACCATTTAGAAAATTAACTATCTACCTCCACATAGAAATATGCATTTTGAAGTGTAAGTGCTTTTCAATCTCATTTCAAAGCCAGAAGAGAGGTTATTTCTTCATTCAACTGGTGAGGACATGGGTGATAGGAAAATTTATAAAAGTTTTCAAGATTAGAGAGCAGGCTTATGGATAGAACCAGATTCCAGAAACATTTTTGTATTTTCTAGAAGCCTTTCTGTCTTTTTTTTTAAGATTTATTTTTATTTTTGCATACAAGTTGGGGTGCAGGCCAGAGGTGTGGGGTGGTGGGAGGGTTCACCAGAGACAGAGTGAGGAGCAGAACAGGAAGATTGACCGAAATACACTGCTGAGGGGAGCAACGGTCAAGACAGGAGAGGTCTGCTGGGCCATGTGGGAATCTCCCCAGCCGGGCATCAAACTCATGCTGCAGCTGCTGACAGCTCCATAGCACTTTGCTTCACCTGTTACACCACCACAGAGGCCCCAGCCTTTCTTTTCTTTTTTTTTTTTTTAAAGATTTGTTTATTTATACATACAAGCTGGGGTACTGGCCAGAGGCGTGGGGCAGTGAGAGGGTTCACCAGAGTCAGAGTGGGGAGCAGAACAGGCAGATCAGAAATACACTGCTGAGGGGAGCAGTGGGCGAGGCAGCAGAGGTCTGCCGCACCATATGGGATTCTCCCCGGCTGGGCTTCGAACTCGCATCGCACTCTGCCGACAGCTCCACAGCACAGCGCTCAACAACTGTGCCGCCAGGGAGACCACCCAGCCTTTCTGTCTTGCATTCAGGTCTGGTTTGGTCTGCATGACGTGTGCACACAAAGAAAATGTACTGTGCAGGGGCTCCCTGGTGGCCCAAAGGGTTAAGTGCAGCACTATGAAACTATCCAGAGCCACTGGAGCATGAGTTTGATCCCCAGCCAAGGAGCTTCACAAATGGCGCAATAGACCTCCCTGTCTCTCCCGCTGCTCCCCTCAGCAATGTATTTCAGTTAATCTGCCTGTTCTGCTCCCCAGTCTGTCTCTGGTGAATCCTCTCACCGCCCCCCCCCACCCCAAATCTCAAGCCTACAACCCAGGTCTTCTATGCATAAATAAAGAAATCTTTTTAAAAATTTACTCTTCCATTCTACTAGGTCTGCTTTGGGGAACCCAGTGGCTTTTATGATTGTTCTGAGAGGTTATACGGGGTGTACACTTCCAAAGGGAATGTGAAGGACAAGCATACTTGCTGAAGTGTTATTCAGCATTTCAGAGCGCAATGCAAGTTCGACGCCCAGCCAGGGAGAATCCCACTTGGTGCAGCAGACCTCTGCTGCCTCGACCGCTGCTCCCTTCAGCTGTCTGTTATTTATGCTCCTCCCAGAACAGAAAGACAGCCCAGTCATGGACATCTGCCTCAGAGACTGCATGGTGATTCAGCAGTTGGTTGGCCATCCCTCACCCACACTGTGGAATGGACCTATTCCTCAACAACCTGGATTTTGCTGGAATATAATGATCACCCCCACCAATCCTACATATCAGTTGGCAGTTCATGAAATATCACATTGGTAGGATATATTTCAAGCCTGTTGATATAGGACAGATTTCTCATCTCTATTATTAGAGAACAAATAAATACAACAAATCCTATTACCACAAATGCAGGCATACTGTTACATCCAATTCCATTGTTAAACTGAAAAGTTGTTCTTCAAAACTGAAAATGCAATAGGAACATTCTCATTTAGGGGTTAATTTTAATGTATTAATAAAAAAATAAAGCAATCAGGGAAAACCAATAAAAAGGACCCAAACTCATAAAGCTGCTGAAATGATGGCCACACAGAGCATTTTCAAACCTTCAAAGAACATTAGAATTAATGCCCAATTAATTATCATCACATCCATGCAAGGTAGGTTCTATAGAGATGTGATACAGAGAAATTGAGCAACATGCCTAAGGCTAGCAGGGAAATTATCATCCAAGTCAGCTTTTACGTATCGCAGGCATAGGTGTGCATGTCTCCTGAGCTTGGGAGAAAACTAAAGCCCATAAAAGGTGATTACAACATGAATACCTGATGTTTCAGATATTTGTCATAAACTTACAAATAAAATCTATCACCCATAAAGAGGTTTTATTGGAGTAAGACTTCTGACAATGACAGATCTGCCTTGAGCAACACTATAAAGCATGACTTTGACACTCTGGGTTTATAACAGCATGTGAAATGCAATAACCTTCCTCAAGTGAATGGAGGGGAGTGTGATTATTTATACAGATGGGAATTTATGTAGCAAAGTGGGAAGGTGGCCAACTAGGCTCATTGCTAAGGATTTCGGCAGAAGAGGGTGGCATTTCTTTATTGGCATTTGCTGATTTCATAACTTAGAGAAAGCAGCCTGTTTTATAAAACCACCACAGAGACAAGGTGATTTGTTAGGTGGGAACTAGGTAGAAGTCTTTCAGAATTATTAGTAAAGCTTGTCCACGATACCCCACATACCCTGAATAACCAGCATGTGACCGGAAGGTAGAAAGTGTTACTTATTCTGGCCACAGCAAGAGCAAAAGCCTTAGAGTATCATCTTTTAGGGGTCAAAGTTTCTCACTAGTATGCCAAGCACTTTGTTCACTTATTTTTTTAAAGATTTATTTATTTTTGCATACAGTTGGGGTGCAGGCCAAAGGTGTGGGGGTGGTGAGAGGGTTCACCAGAGACAGAGTGGGGAGCAGAACAGGTAGATCCAGGGAAATACACTGCAGAGGGGAGTAGTGGGCCAGGCAGGAGAGGTCTGCTGCTCTCTGTGGGAATCTCCCCCAGGGCATCCAACTGGCTGCAGCTGCCTACAGCCCCACAGCGCAGTGCTTAACCCTTTGCACCACCAGGGAGGTTCTTTGTTCGCTCTTTTTCTGAATGGGAGAAATCTAACAAGCTTTCAATAATTTCATCAATCCCCTGCCTTCTTCCCTCCTTTGTTGTCAAAATGACCGGAGAAGGAATATGGTTTTGCAACAGCTGAATCTGCTCATGCACATCGTTCCATCCTAAAAACTGTCATGAAATGCCATAGACATTGACACTCCTGGACTTTGGGGAGGCGAGAATTCTGAAAACTGGAGTAGAAAAGATACGTGACTTTTGTCCTGGACTGTCTGGGTTCCTCAAATAAAATAAAATAAAATACCACAGCTTGGGTGTATGTAAAGTACAGATATTTCGTTCTCTTATTTCCTAAGACTGGAAGTCCAAGAGCAGGAATAGGGTGAAACCTAACTCCCAATGAGCCCATAGGAGGTGGGGCTCTGGGAGTTGATTAGCTCATGAGGGTGGAGCCTCTAATGTGGCTAGTGCCCTTAAATGGAGACGCCAGATCCCTCCTGCTCCTTCCACCAACTGAGGACACTGCAAGATGACAGTGTCCGTGGAGCCGCTGCCCTCACCAGACACCAGATTTTCCAGAGCCTTGATCTTGGACTTCCAACCTCTGAAAATCCAGAGTTAGGTGTCTCTTGTAAGGAAAATGGTATTAAGCACCCCCGCCTGTGCTGTCCATCCACAATATTATGTTATACCATCCAAGCAGACCAAAACATACTCTTAAAGATCTTACTTGTATCGAAAGTACAAAGTTGGGCTTCACTGGGGACCAGAAGAGAAGCCTGTTTGCACAGACATGCTCCATGCAGACGTGAGGGCTGCAGGGGTCCCCAGAAGCCTGAACACCTTTATGTGGTCAGAGTACCATGTCTATTCAGAAGGCGATGCTGGAAGCCTGTTCAGGTGCCATCCAGAGTCACTTACAAATCTGCTGACGGTGCAGGTACTGCCTGAGCCCACCTGTCATGGCAGGCGGTCACAGAGACAGAATAGTGGAGTCTAAAGCAGAAGGGACTACTTGGGTTTCTTGGAAATCAGAGCCAATTGTTAACTGAATGAGTTAAGTGCCAAACAAGTTCAAAAGCTAATATTTGCACACTGGTTTTCCTCTCTCCTAGTGTGTGGATGCCACCAGCGGGTTCTCTAGTCTATGAAACGTGCCTGGAGTATACACCCATATTGAAGTGGCCCATCTCTGTACAGCCTCCCGTGTTTTGATAGAGCAAATCCAGTCAACCTGGGTTAAGTAAATGAATACAAAACAGAGCCATATGTTGGTTTCCTAAAAACTCTTCCCTCTGGAAATTTGTCAAACCAGCTGTGCATAATGACTTACATTATTCACCATTACTGACTTTTTCAGACTCATCATTCAATTTTTCGCGCTTTGAAGATATTGGGTAGACAGGAATTGTTCTGTCTTTTTTCTCTACCTGGAACGCTTCCACACCTTTTGACACTCTAAAAAGGGAATTTGCTGCTGTATCAAAGTGTGGCACTAGCACAGAAAACATATGTGATCGCTCCATTTCTCAATGTAGCTAGCAGTTAATAATAAATAAATAAATAACTTGGTTTTCCTGGCTATATTTCAACTGTGAAATAGGGTAAAAAAGTGGAATAAAATTATTTCTGATTTTACTTACAACTTTAACACCCCAATGTATTTAACTCTATCTATCTGCCCAGCAATTGGCTGGGGCTGTTTAATTTTTATTTTGACTGTTTTTTTAATTTTACATGATTATAGTTTTCCTCTGATACTTTCGCAACTTTTTCTCATTTGCCTTAAGTCAGATGTTCCAAAACAGGATACAATTCTCCTTTAGTAATTTGAAAGTTAACTAAAAATAGAGTTGTCACCTTTTGCTTCTGAGAATGTTTCTCCATCTATCAGACAACCTACAGTAGGGATGTGTACCTAACTGCCCTGATGTAACAGAGCTGTCATTACACAATTACTTATGTTTAATGGGACCTATTTTATATTTTAGCTTATTATCTTTTTTTGTGAAGAAAATGCATACTAATCGTGATACATTTTTTCCATGCCATTCGGCTTTTCAGAAAAGAACAAGTCAGCTTAAAGGTGTTTCCAAAGGAAACCTTGCCATTGATGGAACCATTTTTGCTGTGCATAAGGCCCATGGGTACTTTTCAAAATATCTGTTTGACACTGGGAATGTTTGAACTCAAGTAATTATTTATTTTAATAAAATACAGGAGATGCTTGCCTGTGACTATCGTGAAGACAGAGTATGTGATAGAACATTTAATGCTGAATGGTACATAGTTTTAATTTCACTATTGTGAAAATGATTCTCTCCACCTGCAATGAATCACAGCGGAGGCATCTTTGGTGAAGCACAAACTGTTTCTCATTCACCATATGTCAATGTTTTAATCTTTAAGGAGGGTGCTCAATGCACATCATATTAGACACTGTGTGGCCCATCAATCAAAGCCAATGTGTGATAGATGGCATGCAATAGACTAAGTGTCAAACCATTATTAACAGCTAATAGCCGTGTAACTGTGTTCTGTGAATTTGCTTAGCATCCCTGCTTTCATTTATTTATTTATTTTTACTTATTTCTTTAGCACCTCTTGAGTCATCTGCTAAACTTTCACTTTAAATTCCGAATTCCAGTTGAAGGACACTCAAGAAAATGAGCCTTCCAGAAGAATACAGCTGAAACATAAAGAGATTGAATTACAGCATAAGTTATTGAGTATCAGCAGGCTGTCTGACTATGCCAAAAATTACCACACAAATAAGTACAAATTAACAAAACATAGAACAAATATTCTTTTCTGGACTTTGCATTGTTCCTGTGCATTGTTACAGTGCCTAGATTTAGACCTCATGCACTTTACATTATCTCACTATAAAGTGATGAGATTTTGGTTCTAATTTAGAGTTGGTTTATTTTGAGCAGGCATGATTTGATTTAGGTGTGACTATAAATGAAACAATGGTCTAGTAAATTATAATCACAGAGATTCTCATAGTAAATGGAAGACCTCCCTGCTAAAAGAAATCTATTGATTTTTCTGTTAGGAATATATAAGAGTTCTTTCCATTTTATTTTCTTAGAATGCAGAATTAATACTTCTAATGCGTGAAGGAGGTTGAGGAGGTTATTTCTAGAACAGGAGGAATCTGAATGAGTTTAAAACACTGATCATAGGTTTTTCTAAGTTAATAAGGAATGGGAGGGCATTTTGGACAAAAGGGAATAGCTTGTGTGAAAGCATGGATGTGTAAGGCAGGATGCTGAGTTCTCAGAACTAAAAATAATTCCATGTTCTCAGAGCACAAAATATAAGGCAGCTTGGCTAAACAGCTGTAACTATAGAGGCGGACAGTCATATCAAACTTCTCTGGTACTTAGGTAGCAGCAGATAGGTTATATTACCCTAGCAAGGGTCTATAGTCATTTTTCTATGTGAGCTTGCTGTTTAACCCCATGGCAATCAATAACCAAAGTCCATCTGCCATTGACAGATGTCAATAACATGTCCAGAGGGTTGAAGATAAGTGCATGATCACTATCATTTTGTTAGTGTATCTTATTAACATGTGTCCTGGAGACTTGATATTACTTTGTGGGGGAAAGAGCTTTCCCCTGGCCTCTCCCTGGAATAGACCAGAAAGAAAAGAGCTTAAGGTATTCATGTATATATAGACAAGATGGCTGTATTGACAGACTGGGGTGGGGTGGGGGATTCATAGAACATCGGCTCTGAAATGAAATGAAATTGATTTACCATGAAAAATTCTAAATCAATTATTCTGACTACTTTTATCTAATGTTCCCCAACAATTAACCAAATGATTTGAGTTTAGCCTCTAGTTATTTTTGACATTCATTCTAAAAGCAATTGATCCTGGGAGATATTTTTTCTTAAAATATCTGGGAGGTATCTGTTCTATAGTTCTATAGTGCATTCCTGTAGTCTTTTTTTTTTTTAAATGCACCGAGTTTGAGTTTAAGATCCACAGTTTCTTTTACTTTTTTTAAAGATTTATTTATTCATACATACAAGCTGGGGTACAGGCCAGAGGTGTGGGGCGGCAAGAGGGTTCAGCAGAGACAGAGTGGGGAGCAGAATGGGCAGATCAGAAATACACTGCTGAGGGGAGCAGCAGGCGAAGCAGGAGAGGTCTGCCGCACCGTCAAACTCGCATAGCACGCTGCCGACAGCTCCACAGCGCAGCGCTCAACGGCTGCGCCACCAGGGAGGCCCCGCATTCCTGTAGTCTTTATTGTTGTTTTTTATTTGTTTCATAAAACTGAGGTCATTTTTTTATTTACACCCATTTATAAAAGTTTTTACTGCTTTGCTTGACTATGGAGTAGAAGTTTGTATCCTTGAAGATGCTTTACTCTGCAAGCAAGAAGAGTCTCCATATCACTTCTTGGGATACATGGGCCCTATTCTCTTTGTCCTTTTGCGGGGGATTCATCTATGCACATACCTGTATATCCTAATCAGTCTCTTCCCTTTTCATAAAAGGTTGCAAATCCATTAAAGCTCAGGCTTCAACATGCAACCAGGAATAGAGAATAGCTACATTGCAGGTATTTTCAGGAACTCTAACTCATAAATGATTGATATGCATTATGTATTAAAAAGTCCATTCTAAGAAAAGCTCAGTGAATAAATTACATGGAAATGATCTGAGGGATAAGCAGTGCACCCCAAAATCTAAGATGCACCATAATAGACCAGAGATAGCTGTTTTGCTGAATCATACCTTCTACCCCCTCTGCCAGGGGTTGTATACCTTTCCTCATGCCTCCCCTATCCCCATCAAGGCATTTCCTATAAATTTGTTCTTTCACATTTATGCCCTTGTCTAGACTTGAGGGATGTGATGAAAATCATTGCTGTATTCTGGGGAGAATGTTCTTGCTAATGTTGTTTTCTATATCGACACTGCTCCTTCTTAGGGAGAGAAATAGGGAAAATTTTCCAGTGGGCTAAATATAGGCTTATTTCTCTTTAGTGAAAATTTTCTTTCCCCTCCTGCAGTCTCTGAATTATTTAAGTAATAAAGTTTCTTACATGTTTTCATTAAAAATTTAGGGCCAAATCTGTGACTCTTCAGTGTCAAAGTCTAACATTATGACATTTTGAATTCTTATTTCAACACTATCTGTCCAAATCTTATTTTGCATTGTCCAAATATCTTCACACTCTTAAAAATATATTTGCTCTTTTAATAACACACAAATCTTAAACTTGTTATACAATATGGCAGTTGATTTAATAAATAAATAAAATGCCAATGTTATAAGTAATACATATAATAAATTAATAATATAAAATTATATACTTATTTCCTATTACTATAAATATACTTAAAATATTATTTATATTATATTACATTTAATATTAAGTATTAGATATAATGTGTTATATATCATTCAGTGATATAAAAAAGGCATTGATATTTGTTATATAGAATGATCTTCTCTTTGAAATTGAGTTGAAATAATTCTGAAACGATTTCTCTTTACTTATACAGATGACCAAGTTTAATCAGACTCATGTCTATAATGGCTATTTCTTTGGGGTCATTACACATCCACATGTCATCCCCTAAATTTCAAAATAAGATAAAATCAATTGGTACAGCCTTAACATTTGGAAATGGATATCACAGGAAAGGCACTTTCCATGTCTTTTAATGTATTTCTGAGATAATACTTAGGTATTATATGCAAGAAACTTTAAAATCAAGATCAGGTAGTAAAAGTTCATCCCAAATTTCACACAAGTGGAATCTCAGGGCTTTGTTTGCCCAATTGCTAAGGAGACATTCTTTATTCTGACAATTCCTGGGATTCTCCCCTGTTTTGGGGGTGGAGACCATGTTCTTACTCTTATTTGCTGTCGTGTACCAAACATGTTTCATCAGACAAATAAAAACTGCAGAAGAAATGTAAGCATTTTGCGATCCATTGAAATGAACAAACGAATGCAAAAAAGGCATCAAAAAACAATACAGAGAGTGTAAGGAAATATGTTCTCAATTGCTGTCTTCATTGGGGGAATTTAGAGACTCAGAGAATATTTGGACCTGGAGCACTGCATATTAGCAAAGAAATCATTACTACATCTCTCCATCAGCAGTCACCAGACTGCCAAGTCTGGTCCACAGGAACTTTCTTTGCAAGGACCACCAAATTTCAAAGACAATTACCCCATTAGAACTAGATTACTGCGATTAATAGAAGAATATAATGACTGATCAAATACCTATATATTTGGATCTCCTAAACTGAATAAATATCTAAATATCTAAATCACTTGTTTTATATTATGAAGCAAAATAAAAATTGTTCTAATTTGGGAGGCCTCCCTGGTGGCCTGGGGGTTAAGTCTCAGCACTTCCACTGTGACAGCCCACCACAATAGCCTGGGTTCTATCCCCAGCCAGGAACAGCCAGGAAGCTAACCCACATGGTGCAGCAGACCTCTCCTGTCTTGCTCACTCCTCCCCTCAGCAGTGTATTTCAGTCAATCTGCCTGTTCTGCTCCCCCACTCTGTCTCTGGTGAATCCTCTCACACCCACACCCACCTCTGGCCTACACCCCAGTTCTTCTATCCAAAAAGAAATAAAATCTTTTAAAAAAATTAATCCGATTTTGGAAAATAAGTTATATGAATTAGTTATTCAAAAAATTAATGAACACTCTTTTTTGAAAGCTCTAATATTCATTATGTAAGAAATTCTGTGTAAAACAAAGTAAAATCATTTTCCTTACAAAAAGATTTCTCCTGTTCTTCACATGTTAATTTGCTTCATGAATCTTTGAAAAGGAGAAAAATACATTCATTGTTTCTCTAAGTAATTTGACCAAACTACGCTGTTTTTCATATCTATTAACATCTCTTACAAAAGTGGTAAATACAAACTTTGGAAAATAATGCTTTAAATTTATGATCATACACCTTTTGAACTGGAGAAAATGATCAAGATGGTTTAATCTAAACTCCTTATTTTAAAGACAAAGGAACTAAATGTGTTGCCCATGTCGGTGATTACTGGATACCTGGATTGTATCCTGCTCTCTCTACATCAGTGTGATCTTTGGCAAATTATTTATTTTTGCTAACCCAAGTTTTCTACTCTGCACAGCTCTGATCATGATACTGATACCAGGCAAAACGGGGCTTCAAAACTGGCCAAAGGCAGTGCCCAATTTTTTTACCGGTCACTATCTTAGTTCTGCATCTGTGTGCACAATTGCAAGACTACTTAGGCTTAGGGAACAATAACAATGGGATTTATTTAACAAACAGGGAAAAACAAAAATTCCTGAAGTCAAAATATGGATGTTTAATTTACTTAAAGGAGTGTCCAGTCCTTTAAGTCCCAAAGAAATAACAACGAAGGTGGCGTTCTCCCGCCACTGCCAACATGGAGTGCCTCTTCCAAACAATAGGCCACATTTCCAAAATGGCGTCTTCCTGCTTCTGCAGATGTGCCACAATCAGACTGTAGGTCAGATTCCAATTCACGAGGACAACACAGAACACAAGCGGAGATGCTCCCGAAACTGCCATGATGCTGTTAAAGCATGGTATGGGTCCAATTATGACTGAGGCAGAATTCGATGCAATCAGCAAAGCGGTGATTTATTGCTAGCTCGAGCTAGGGTTCCAATTAGCCCGGTGTACCGATGCAGCGGTCCGCAGGCAAAAATGGAGACCCCAAGTACAGAATTGGGTCAGCTTATAAAGGCAATGGAATTCAGCAAGTCATAGTGAACTTGGCAAGACATCAAGGATGAGGGGGTCTGGAGCAGATGGTCTGTGCTGTTATCTTTATGAGTTCCTGGAATCCTTGCCCCAGGCAGGGGGAGTTTGATCTCAAGGTTGCTGGCCTTGAGACTTTTACGGCTACTGGCAGCCTGGTGCCTTGCTGCCACTAATGTTGGTTTTAACCTTTGTCAGTGGCCAAACATTCTGAATAGTTTTTAGCATTCTTACTTTTACAATGCCCCAGCACAGCACCAGGCCAACAACACTGCAAACAGCATCTACAGTGGTCAGATGGCCCAACAGACTGCACTCACAAATTTTAGGAAGGCACCCACTTCAGGCCTCTGCCTTCTTCCTTAGGGTGCAGTAAAGATAAAACTGGGAGCAGTTTCCGTCACTAGGCTACTTGCAAAGCCTCCAAAGTTGCTGGCCCCAAAATCACTGAAGATTCCAAAAACGCTCAATCCCAAACTCTACATCCTGGCGGCTGCTGCTTCTTTTCCTACATCATGGAGACTCCTTTTTCTTTTTCTACATCATGGTGACTTAATCCCCTTCTCCTTAGTCCCTTTTATTTCTTACCAGACTCTCCACCCCAAACTGCAGAACTTAGCATTTTTCCCTGGGGCTATTCATTCTCATCAGTAGCCCCCTCCAGGAGGCACCACCTTTACTGGACTTTGGACTCAGCCCGGTTACAATATAATTGTGTTGGGGCTGCAAAAATTAAATAAAGGAAAGTATAACACACTTCACCCTTCCCGGTGCTATCCACCTATCCACCCTATCCAGTGCTAGTTCCTTCTCCCCTTTGTCTCCACCACTGTAGAGCCAAAGAGGAGATCCCAGTTTCCTCACTTTCTTCTTATGCCTGAAGGATAGTTCATCTCTGAGAATGCTTACCGCTTATATTTTTCAAGTTGGTGTTTATCTTGCTTTGTCTTTTCTCCTAGAAATATCTTAACTACTCAATAGCCCTGATACCATTTTTGGAGTTGATGGGTTTAGAGAGTGAGGTCCTTGGGTTTGCTCTGGGAAAGGTTTCACTAGAGCTCCCCTTCGGTGGCATGCAGCGAGTTTCTCCATGAGACAGAGACTTAGTTTTATTTAAAGAACAGGTTTACTAGGGAAAGGGTTAGGGAAGTAAAGGATGCTTGCCCAGACCCAGACACAAGTGGGCAGGAAGAGTTGACCCAAAAGGGACAGGTTTGCTAAGAGAGAGGCCGTCATGGTTGCAGGCAGGCAGGCAGCCCTGAGGAGAGCTGCCTCTGCTAAGGGAGGTCCGTGAAGAGAAGACCCGGCATGGTGCAGGTCACGGCAGGCAGGAGGGCCGCTGCCCTGCAGAGGGACAGAGCTGGTGGAAAGGACACCTGCACAGGCACATGTGGGCAGGCCAGCTGCTGCCCTGAGCCAGAGCAGGGATTGCCCTGATATGGTCCTCTTTCAGTCCAGAGGGGCTCGTTCCCTCCAGGAGTGGTTTGTAGGCAGTAGGCACTGGCTCCTAAGGATTTTTGGTTATCGCTGGGTTAATGGTCAGGCTGATTCCTTCCACCCCACCACCTTATGTGAGTCAGGTTCTAGTCTTGTGATTTCTTTTTTTAAGTTCTATCTCCTCCATCAGTCCCACTATCCTGACGTGTTTGGTACAAAGATTAGAGGGAATCTTTCCTGATGGTCCCCACGAGTTACATCTCCCCAGCCCATGACCAGATGACTAGATGTTTTAACAAGAGGCTGGCACGCTATGCCATGAATGTCCAGTTATGTGAAGAGAAAAGCCCCTTAAAATGCCAAGATTAACATTTCTATTGAAGGATACAATTTCCCTAATGAATTAAAGCATTGTAGGGAGTGGGAAGAGTTTCAAATGATATTAACTAGTAAACACCTATAAAGGGAAAAAACTTCTACTGTCAGTGGGAAGTGTGGACAGTGGGAAATATACTGGGGGGTGGTGAACTATGGAAAGATCAGGATTATTTCAGTGGGTCTGTTTGTGCAGGGGCCAATAAGAATGTTCTACCTTTCCTCATAAGGAAGTTAACTTTTTAATGGTAAGTTTGATGGCCTGCTTTTAAGTAGAAAGAGAGAACAAGAAGAAAGAAGGAGACCAGGAAATCCTTCCTGAATGCTATTCACAAGTGCTTCAGAGCAAAATAATTAGTATAACAATTCTGCATATTTTGTTGTGGTTTGTTCTGAAGTCCTTTATATCCATGGTCAATTTGTAATTGCTCCAAGCACTGGGAGATAAAAGGAGATAGTTGGAGTCTTGGCCTATTTTAAGAGCTGCAACTGCCCTCCAGGGATGAGTGATGGAGTTTTCCAGAGAAGCAGGACTGAAGGGAGAGAGAATATGCTGATAACTGGGGAGAGTAAGGAAGCAGAGACTTGGAGCTAAAAAGATGTTGTAATGATCCAATGAAATAAAGGTGCCCGACTGTAGCATAGTAAGCAGTTTTTAAAAGCCTGAAATATATCTGCCTTGCATTCACTGAGGAAGATTGGTTAAATAATGAATACCATTTAAAATAAACAGAACATTTTAAAAACACTCCCAAAAGTGACATTTTCAAAAATTTTTTGGTCCATATGTGATGTAATGATGGCTTGAAAGAACCACAGATATTGGTAGAAGTAACAAAATTTGTATAGGCTCATATTTCTGATGAAGAAATACTCTGCTTTATAGTTTGTATTTTAAGTTGTAACAAAACAAAATTCAGACATTTACCTCTACTTGGTTTTATTAAAGGATCCATGAATCCTGGCAATATCCCAACGAGATACTGCAAGGGCTGGTACAAAATGGGAGGTGTTTAGAGAAAGAAAGAAGGTGGGACAAGATTATTAGCAAAAGAAAAGCCTCTATTTTAAGTAAAGTCATCTCAGAGCAATACAAAGTGTTTTATCATGCAGATGACCTCACTGGGGCAGATCAGGAAACTCCAGATTGATTGTTTTAGGCTCACAGTTTGGGGGAGTGCGAAACTGCAGTGAGATTAGTCTGGGTGGAAGCCTGGCACATAGGACTGCTTTGGGGGCTTGTTTTTTTTTTTTTTTTTTTTCTATTTTTAACATAATGATAAAGCCTAGAATCTGCCAACAAAATAACATTAACAACAAAAACAAATAAACAAGAACAACAAAAGTCGGAAATTTCATTCTGAGTTTGCTAAATATAAGCTGGGGATTGAGCTACTGGCTAACTTAGATCCAGCCGCCCTAGCATAGCACCAAGAACTGGTGTTCAACTATGAATAGAGCAAAAACAGCTGAGCTCATAGCCAATAAGGAAAGTGAGAGGGTTAGTAGATGGAAAATCACTAAGCGGAGACATCAAGGGCAGGGGATTCTTGCTAAACTAACTTAGGAGGATTCTTGCTGACAGCAGGCCAAAGCGAGTAGACATCAAGGGTGGGTATGAGGACTTCATGAAATAAGAAGATGCTCAGAGGCCTCCCTGGTGGTGCAAGGGGTTAAGCGCCTGCCAGGGACATTTCCACATGGTGCGGCAGACCTCTCCTGCCTCTCTCGCTGCTCCCCTCAACAGTATATTTCAGTAGTTCTGCCTGTTCTGCTCCCCACTCTGTCTCTGGTGGACCCTCTCACTGCCCCACACCTCTGGCATGCACCCCAGCTTGTATGCATAAATAAATAAATCTTTAAAAAAAAAAAAAAAAGACAAAGATGATGCTCAGATGTCACCAGGGGAGGGATTCTTGTTTAATGAGCCCAGCAGGTTTCTTGCTCTCTACAAGGGGAGGGGGAGGTGCTGGGGTCACAAGAGACCTTGTCCAGAAGAGGTCCCAGAAGAACCAGACTCTCAGCTCCTTTGTCAAGGAGATGGTTTTTGCCATATCTGAACTTGGGATGGCAACTTCAGACCAGAAGCATAAGCCTGAAGTTTTGCTGGAAACCTGAAAAGTCTCCAGGACCCATGTCCTTGATTAAGCTGCTGGACTGAGGGACTCGTCATTGATGACTTTTTGGAATGGCTTCTAACGGCTTTGGGGATATACGTCTTTTTATGACTTTTAATCTTTTACCCAAACTAGAATTTGGAAAGATCCAAATTGACTCACACTACACTGGCTCTATTTTCCTGGGAGTCACTCTTCTCACATCTTCATGCCTGAATTAAGACCACAAGAACTTGGGTTTGTTATCTACCAAAAAGACTTGTCAATTTTAAAAGACTATAACCTTTTAACAGTTATTTCTACACATTTTCTCATTTCTCATCTTCTTTCCTGGAAATCTGTTGCTTGATTTGGACACAGTTCAGTCTTCTCTCCTGATAAAGACAGCTACAGCTGAATGAATGCTTTACAATTAAATTTTGCCTTCAGCTTGGACTCTCTTGCTTTCTTAAGAAATTATTTCTAGAAAGTGTATACAGTGTGTGTGGTTAAGGACTAAGATTTTTGTTTGTTTTAATCCTCTGACTTGCAGCAGACAATTGCTTCCCAGAAAGAAATTTTCAAAATAGTTATATTTAAACATAATACTTTATAATGCACTTACTATAGAAAAGGCACTGAAAAATGCAAAATCATGAGGCTAACTCCCTGTACTTTAACTCTACCTACTGGCAGGTCACTACATTAATTTGTCTGAGAGAAATTTTTTGAAACAAATCTTCTGCATTTTACTGTTCTTTGATAAGTTAGGTTGGAGAAGTGAATGAACTCTGTTCCTGTCCGGTCCCTTCCAGTTCACGTGATGAGTTGTTTCCATGCTATACTCATGGATTCTCCTGACCACTCTGCAACAATTTTACCTTACAGAGGAGGAAATAGAGGCTAGAAAATGTGGACAAACAGGCCATAGAGCAAGTTAGGTGAGATGATATTATCTAAGAGAAAAGGGGTTTCTGAGAATAAGGTATCCTTTCTGAGGAAAATGTCCTTTCAGATTTTGAAAACTAGGGTTTGCAGAGTGGGGAGATCTTAGAAATCACTCAGCCCTGTGGTTTTCAAACTTGGCTGTGAACAACTTTCAGGCCTAAGTTATCTGTAGGGTGGAATGAATGGCTTTTACACACAGTGGAATGAAAAGGGTCTGCAGCACAAATTTATGTGCAAACTACTGATTTCTCCCTGAACTTATATTTTCTAGATGGATACACTGAAAATCAGAAAGTTTGCTCGAACTCTTTCAATTGTGCAGCCAACCAGCTGTAAAGCAAGATTTTTGATCCAATGCTATCACACTAGGAAGGGGTACTATGATTACAATCACACACACACACACACACACACACACACACACACACTGGAGATTAGTTTCATTTCCATCAGTTTCTCTTTCAACCTGCTTGCGCTTTCTTTTTTAAGTAAAACTTAAAATGCTAAACATTTATTAACAATAAAATTCCCTGGGGGTACCTAGTAGTCCTTTGAGATAAAAAGGCACACATCAGCCTCAGGTCAGTTCACCAGAAATGTGATGTTGCGCCCCTACTGGTAGACCTGCTACCACAGGAAGTGCTCAATACTATTATTATCGAGTATTATTATAACTATGGCAGTAGTTGGCAGGTGAAAATAAAATCCAAAGTTCATCATAAAATAACTGGAACCAAATGCAAGGGAAAATCCTGTTCTGACCTATTTAGAGAAAAGCACAATTTCTCAAAGAATTTCAGCAGAAAGCAAGGAATCATGGAGCGGAACTAGGGAGAGGCAAAAGCCAAGAGAATCAGAAACTCTATTTTGCATGAGGATTTTAGAATAAAATCAACAGCTTTAATTGGCCCCAGATGTTAATAGGTAGCCAGGGGCATATTATGGAACACAGATGAAGAGAGCTCCATGTTCCGTAATAGAAATATTTTTCTTCAAGTGTTGAACTGCTGTAAGCACAGCTGCAGATGTGTATGGTTGATCGTTTTCCTTTGTTTTTCCTAACATCACTCCTTCCAGTTCTCTCTGCTACAAAGGACTTTTATTCCTCTTGGTATCATTTAAAATCTATTTTAAAGACATTTCCTTGGGTCAACTTTAGGGACAAGCAAACAGGGCATGGCTGGCAGTCCCACTGTGCGAGGATCTTTCCCTACCGCCGACAGGCAAGGTGGGAGTCAAAATAGCCATTGAAGCAAGTCTGTTTGACCCTATTCTTTGCCCCATCAGTTGCCCATATCTTCTTTCCTGGCGAAAAATCCTGCCTTATTGCAGGTTCATAGGTATTTCCCAATTCCAAATATATCTCCAGTTTACCTTGGAAATAAATTCTTATTGAAGGACTTATTAGGAGATATTTAATGACTTACTCCTCCCAAAGTAATTTTCGTTGTCATAAGAAGTTTTCCCCAAAATGTAAATCCTTTCAGACCTGCAAAGAAATTAATCTACGATGCTAGAATCTTACTCTGAAAGGAGGTGAGAGATTTGGGGACCAACTAGCTTCCACAGGGCCTCTTCTCAAGGTCAGTTCATTGTCCCAAGACTTCCCTGTGAGCCGACGAGCAACTTTCCTTTGTGTGCTCGTGAGAAGCTGCATGGAAGCTGCATGGAGAGGGTTATCACTGCAAGCTGCCAAAGAACCACGTACACCTTTCAGGTTTAAACACATGTATAACTCTGCTCTGCCCCTGGTGTGACTAATGCCACAACTCCACTTCTGTGTGGGCCTTTTTGGGCAGTCACCGTCATACCACACAGGAAATGAATGATGTCCTCTTTGAGTCCTTCTCCTAACCTTGTCTTCGTACTATTTGTTTTTCTTATAACACCTCCATCTAGCATATTATATATACTATTCATTTATATGATTTCTGATTTTATCTACCAAAATGTAAACTCCAGTATAGCAAGGACTTCTGGGAGACTTGCACTGTTATATCCCCACTGCCATGAAAATATCTCATATCAAGTAAGCACTCAGAGAATGCTTATCAAATGACTCATTGAAAGAAAGAGTCAGACAAACCCAAACTGTTTCTCCATCCCCCTGGGTGCCAGCTCTGATTCGTGACACATTTACTTAGGACCCTTTCAGGGAGAAGTCCCTATATGAACACATCCTGGTCCTTTGGCCTTGATAGTAGGGTGCTGACTTTGTCCACCCAGAGGAACATCACTCACTTGTATGACCCCTTAAATGATTGAAAACAGCAATCAGAAGCACTTCATCTTCCTGTGGAGGCAATTTCATCAATATAAATCTCCATCATGATCAGAAAAAGACATTAAGAGGAAGACATTCTGTTTCCTGAATTACCCAGGATTAGATTAACAAAGTTCATTTATTATTAAACCAAGGTACTATTAGAATACACTACCATAAGACAGGATGGGGTTATGGAGGACTAAATGATTCAAAAAGATTATTAACCTATGCATTGTTTTAAAGATTCAAAATTGAAAACACTGTGAAACTCATTTCAAAAAAATAAGAGTATCAATGCCATATGCTCAAAACATTAAAACCAATGATTACTGTATAAAATAATGTCAGCTGAAAGGTATGAATTGGGGAATGCTGCAGAAAGCTCCTGGAAGCACACTGTTGATTGGGGTTGTTTTCACCCACCATCAGTGACTAAACATGCTGGAGGCTGAGCCCTAAGAAGAGGGAACAACAATTATAACTCCTTTCATCAGGCAGGATTACGGATCATGTAGGTCATTATTCATTCAGTATATGGGTGCATTTCACAAGTGCTGGCACTGCCATTAAAACATTAAAAATAGTGATGGTCCAAAGGCTATGACACCCTTGCATGACGAGAGGCATATCAGCTGTTTCATACAGAGAAAAAGAGAATGGATATTATTAAACTGTACAAGGAAACCACCTTTTAGCTGGGACCTTACACAACACACACTAGTACTCAAGGAATGTTAATGGGGTTGCCACCCAACAGACACACAAAGTCAAAATGAAGAAATTTCACCAACAAAAAAAAGATTGTATGTGAAATGACATAGCTGGTGCCTCCATGTAGATGGGGTGACAAGAGCCTCGCCCACCCTCCTGCCTCAACACATCTGATGTCATGTTACTTGGGGTCATACCATCTAAGGAAACTTAAACAGGAGCAAGCCAAACCTCTAGAAACTTCAGCTTGCATTAGAAAATAAAGTCTCCATCCACCTTCATTGGAACTACAACAGCTCAAAAAGAGCAAATCTAATCTCACAATTTAATTCAACCTTTAAGCAACCCATAAAATGAGATTGAGAGAAAGCCTTGTAACAGCAGGCTGACAAGGCCTACCCACCAAGGGGATAGTGGCCCCACACAGGTATAATTAACATTGCCTTATACATTACTGAACAAAATAAGCTGAACTGATTCTGAAATGAATGACCTTTAGAAATGTTTTCAAATATTTCCCTCAAAAATTTATGATTTAAAGTTCTGACATAACTCAGTCCTCCGTGAACTGAGTCCTTAGACATAATGCAACTTTGGAAAGGCTTTCAGGAATCATGGACCAATTTAACACAGTTCTTTCTTTTTGCCCACAAACATCCCAAGGATTTTAGGGAAAGTAAGCTAAGAGTGTGCTGCATCCTCCCTCGGGGCTCCTGCAGCAGTTTTCTTTAGTTCTGCCCTGTTACACTGAGCAGGGAATTCCACTGTTGGTGATGGTGGAGTGGTTGGACCAGTACTGCCAATAGAAAGCTCAAAAAGCTGAACAAAACCCACAGATCAATAAAACTTACAAAGCTAAATTGATAAATAAATGAAATCTGTTTTGTGAAGGCATTAGAAACTTCCAAAGTCGTCAAGACTTTGGGACATCAAGATTGAAGAGAGAGAGAGAGAGAGAGAGAGAGAGACAGACAGACAGAAAGAAAGAGAGCGATAGGGGAGTGTTTATGGAGATAAGTCATTTATTTTGCATTCTTCTCTTTCCATGAAGACTTTACCTGTCATTCGATGGGTAAAATTCAGGAAGTCTTTGATCAATTTGTCCACACTTGTTTTCTCTGGTACTAACCATACCACTTGTACGTTTACATTAAATACATTAAATGTACATTAAATACAAATGTTCTGAAGAAAACTCAAGTTCACTGTTTCTGTATTACTTGTTTTAAATCATTTGATAACTGTTTATTGAGTAGTAGTTATAGGGTGCTGTATGTTTTATATTTTTGAACTCCAGAAAGGCAAAGACTATTTTATTCACATTTTGTCTTTAAAAAGTCTGTCATACAGTGAGTTCTCAATGTATGTGTAGTGTGCATCATAAAGACCTGAAAAATATTTGCATATCTGAGAACTTAGCTTTACCTACAGAAATCTGGGAGTCATTTGTCCCTTGTTTAAAACAAAGGCAATTTTCCATATCCTTAAAAATGATTGATAGTGTTTTAAAATGTTTATTCATAGATTAAAAAATAGACCATTTATTTAATATTGATATCAAATTAAAAATCTAAAAAGTGACTTACTTCGTAAAATATGAAAATGTAACAATTTCATGTCATTCAACAAGATAGCTGTACTTGAGGGGATTCTATAGACTTGTCACAATAATTGCCTAGTTCAAGTGTGTAACACATGTAGACAAAGAACCCCCTCACATGGTATGGTATATTAAGATGAAATTTCATGAAAACCAAAAGGTTATTTGGATATCGAAATTAAACCTAAGGGTTGTGTAGACTGCAATTTGCTTAAAGACATATTTAAAGAAAAAAAAAACTGCTTGGGAAAGTTTTAGACAAGGTATCCAAGAATTAGGGAAATTGGACACTTCTTTCAAGCACCCGATGCCCCTTCAAGAAGGGGGTACCCATGGAGCCATTGTTCCCACCCTTCTCAAGAATGCCACCCTACTCACCCAAGGCTGGGTGTGGACAGGGAGGGCAGCAGAACTAGAAATGCCTTGGTCTAGCTGACATGTAGCATGCATGCACTCCTAAGAATGACATTTGTCCAAGCGTCAGTTGGAAGCCACAGAGAGTTCATCGACAAGTTAGAATTTGGGAGAGGTGAGAAGAGAGACTCTCAAAGACAAAATGTGACCCAAGATTTTGAGACAAGTATTTGGCATGTAAGGTATGCACAGCTGTGTGTTAGAAGTTGCTCTGAGACAGTGGCCTATACCTATTCATGAACAGACTCAGCCACTACTGGAGGCAGGACACCAATGAATCCTCATAACGCAACTCTCAGGAGAAAGTGCCACTGGCACCCAAGCACAGGGAACAAACTTTTCCAAGTGCTCTCCCTTCTTGGGCATTTGTAGGAATAAGCCTTTCCACTCATACTACACAGTGGATAGTGAAAATTATTGGGTCAGGTCTTGTTTTAAATCTGAAACTGCACAGCTCTGGGTAGTGCAGGGATAAGAGTTGCTGTTTACCTCCTGCACTGGATCTTATTTCCTTGAAAAGAAGGAGTGCCTTGCCTTTATCTCAGTGTGTGCACATGTGTGCTGTGTTTGCATTTGTGTGTAAGGGAAGGGTTTGTGGGGCCTGTGCTGAAGAAGCCTACCCCCAAGTTATTGGACTATAGTGTCATCCTGACAATACAAGGAGTCAGGTCAACAACCAATTACAGCCCACCTGCTCTGTGGTGCCTTTCTACCCAACTCACTGCCAGTTGTGTCCAACTGTCAATCACTCAAATTAGTCAAGAGCCTCCAGAGAAGTCAGTTGAGTCAAGGTAGCTATGTTATTTAGAGAAAATAGACACAGAACACATTTCATTAAAACGGAAAGAGACCTGAGTCTCCATCTTAATAATAACAATAATCCCAGTTCACTTTTATTGAGCTTTTATCTTGCTCCTGGCATGCTTCTAAGCTTTTTATATTTATCAGACCATCAACTTCTCAATAACGTTATATTAGCTTATTAGGGCTGCCACAACAAAGTGCCATAGATGATTTAACAGAAAAATATTGGCTCATAGTTCTACGACTGGAAGTTCAAGACCATGATGTCTGTACAAGGTCCCTTCTGAGGCTGTGAGGGAGGATCTGTTCCGTGCTGCTCTCTGAGCTTCTGGTGTTTTCTGTCTCTCCTTGAGTTAAGGAAGTATCAACCCCAATTTCTGCTTTTGTCTTCACATAGAATTCCCTCAAATTTAGCTTTTTTTTTTTTTTTAGGATACCATGATAATCTTATTTTAACTTGAGAAGCTCTGTTAAGACCTTACCTCCAAAGAAGGTCATATTCTTTTTTTTTAAAGATTTATTTATTTATGCATACAAGCTGGGGTACAGGCCACAGCCGTGGGGCAGTAAGAGGGTTCACCAGAGACAGAGTGGAGAGCAGCACAGGCAGATCAACAGAAATACACTGCTGAGGGGAGCAGGAGATGAGGCAAGAGAGGTCTGCCTCGCCATGTGAGATTCTCCCCAGCCGGGCATCGAGCTCTTGTCGCTGCTACCAAGAGCACCACAGAGCAGCACTTAACTGCTATGCCACAAGGGAGGCCCGAAAGAAGGTCATATTCTATGGACTCCAACATAGGAATTTGGGGGGAGAGACAATTCAAACCATGGCAAACCTTATAAGGTGAGTTCTAAAATTGTTCCCAGTTTGCAGGTCCAGAAACTGAGGCACAGAGAAGTTGTGTAAACTACTCAAGTTAACAGTTAATTAGCTGTCCCAGGTTACCAATTCATCTAATCTGGGCTGAATTTCTACACTTCATATTATGTTTTTCTGATTCTTTGTATGGTTTAATGATTAGAATATTGGGAAACTAACCAAGAAAGGAAAGGTTTATCCTGGCTAAGTTTCTAATTTTTCAAGATCAAAATTAGGGAAAATAAATTGAGGTTGTTGACACATTGGTTTCATTTCATGTAATTTTAATGCTCTCCCACTATATTCCATTGTTACCATTTAAAAATAATTAAAACTGAATATAGTTTCCTATTCTGAGTTTGTGTATGACTTGAGATTTCGTATATAACCGAACATTGTCTCAATAATAATGCTGTGGCCTCTCTTTTGTTTCCTCCCACACCCCCTCTTCGTTGTTTCTCTCTAGAATATCTTAAAATGTCAGAGTCTGGCCAACTTCATATATTCTTAGTTCTGGGGCTCAGATATAACTAACAGGTGCACAAATTTGCAAACTGTTTCACTAAATTCATTTATGCCAACCTGCTGTAAATACATGGGAAAAAAAAAGGAAACAATAGGAAACACTAGGGAATCTTTTAAAAAGTAGTAATGCATGAGACGCTTTAGTTCTATGTGCCTTTTAAACAATTTGTATCAGGATATTTAGCAAAATCCTCCTGCTGAGTCTGTAATTCCCAGGAAGAACAAAAAGCATGCTGATTCCTCCCGAGGTTTTTTTTTTTATTATTATTATTTATTTTTTTGAATGCTGTTCTGAGTATCATTCATTAACCCACTGTTGGTCCAAGGGTCAAGAGGAAACCAACTTTCTGCTTGTCTTGGGAGTGATTTTCATTTTCCTCTCTTTCTGTGACCTCCTTATCTACTAATGTATTTTAAACACATCTTGTCCACTGAGCTATTCTTCTGAAATGATGCAAAGCTTTGTCTGAGTTAGCAAGCAGGCTTTGTTTTGCAAATAAGCTCAAATACCTATAGCTTGCATCTTTTTTTTTTTCTTTTATTCCCTTGGAAATGGGAGATTCTATTTTTAGACTGAGTATTGAGAGCTGCCCACTCAGTCTCTATTAGATGCCAAAGACAAATTACAGAGTTATTTTGAAGTATGCAAAAGCAGTCCCTATGACGGGCAGGCGAGGTGCTGGGAGCTCTGTGCAAGAAAGAGAGCTTCTGACTGCAAAGCTCAGTGAGAGCTTTGGCTCTGCTGGTCCCAACCCTTTTGTGTTTTCAGCCTCTGAGAGGCAATTAAATCTTTCTAGCATCAACTGTTTCTCTCATTCATAATTCTCAAATTTAGAGGCAGACATTAAGATGACGGACTCAAGAAAACCTGCCATACTGCCCTGAGCCTTTTTTTCAAGCCAGAATCACTGTTCAGAGAATCTATTAATAAGTTTCACCTACGTGATCTGGAATTGAAATGATAGAACAGTCTCTGTACATCCTTTTTTAGCTAGAATTTTGACATATCCTGTCCCAAACCCCACCTTGTGTCCAGATCATACATTCCCCCAAGTCATTTCTCTATTCCTCCTGTCTTTAATAAAAAAAAAAATCATTTATCTGATCACATGTAATTAATCAACAAAATTTGTCATGTCACAAATGTCTGCATTGTTTGCACAGAGTAGAGCCAGAGAGCAAAGTTGATCATATGCTTCTTAGAAGTGCATAAGAGAAAGTTGATTTATTTTAATGTACAGTCCCTTTCCGATGGGAGCAACCATTTCATTCCAATTATATATCTAATTGCAGTGAGTCACTAAAAAGGGAACATCATATAGGTGTCAGTATTATCTTAAGGTACTATCATAACAGTGTTTTCAGTAAAGAAAGTGTCGAAAAAAATATTGGTTCACTGAATGCAAATAGATCTAACTGCATATCCTTAACTAATAATATAGTTAAACATTATTCTAATGACCCCTCCTAAATTTACCAGCAGTTGTAGATGGTCAGATCAAATAATCTAATGTTCTTTAATAGCAAGTAAACTGTGCCCGTCTAACTACTGGTAGACCCCTGAACAGCATCAATTTGGATATAAAATTGCCTGCTAATGATGGTATTCATTAACATACATTTCTTAATGAATCCCATTTTGGGTATGCAAATACTTGAGTTAGCTGACTTGCTCCAAATCAGAGTCAGGAACATACATCCTGATAGCCAAGAGCATCAGAGGGTCAATACCCCTGGAAAATGGTGTGAACATCCTCTAAAACTCATCCACACTGACGTCAGAATTTCAGGAAATATTTTAACCCTGATGTCTCCTCTAATCTAAATCAGTGCACACATACAAAAGGCAGAAATGCTGCCCTGTATATCTAGTTATTCTAAACACTCAAATTCCTTGTGGCTGATGGATGTTTGGTTGATGTGAGAAAGGGAAGAAGGAAGGAAAAGAAGACTTAGAGTCACCCTTGATTAAGTTCACAGTTGCCCAATCTATAAATATGCATTTTGTTTTCTTTCATGTTGGTAAAATGAAGCATCTTCAGAAGAAAAAAAAAAAAAAAGTGATGCATCTGTCTCCCAAAATGAATCTGTGATTTTATATCTTGAAACAAGGAAAACCAAATAAACATAAGACAAGATTCCATCCTATGGTTTATATATAACATTTCACATTAAAGATTCAAAAAACATGTAACGCTCAACTTTGCCAAATTATAGTTAGAAGTCATGTTGGGAATGTGGGAATGCCTGAATTGAATAGAGGTTGTACTTTATGCTTAATACATTGAGACATTTATTTTATTTTATTTTTTTATTTTTATTATTTTTTTAATTGTTATTTTTTATTTAAGTCTTTTACATTACTGTATATTCCCCGTAGGTTTCCCACCACCAATTCACCTGTGTACCATCACCACAGACCCCTGTGCTCCCCTCTCAATTGGGGCTCAGAACATGGAGACATTTATAAAGGAAGGCCACCTGCCAATATTATGTAGCAAACCAACAATAAATCCATGATTAAATATTTACTTAAGCATTTTTGGAAAATGTCAAGAGAAATTAATGTGTAAATGCATGTGTTTCTAATACACGGACTACTGCAATTTTCATTCCACATTATCATAAGTGGACTTCTACACAAAACCAGGATTTATCTTTCAGGCCATTAAAGAGCTCCTTCAGTCGATGTTGCCAGCATGCCAGCTCTACGCCATTAACTTTTAGGTCAAACACATCTCATTGACATGGAAGCACCTCGGCCATTGGAGACCAGCCCCTTTCAACCGTGCTCTATCATTACAAGTTTTCTTGGGTCATTATTTTTTGACCCTTGGCCTATGAGTCTGTGCAATTGTGATGGATAGCAGCTCTGTTACCAGCATCAGGTGATTTATTTCTATTGTTCTCTGCACTGGGAGAGAAATGATCATTCCCTTGTTAACCTTTGGATTTTAAGAATTTGATCCAAGTTTGATGTTTTTGTTTGTGTGGTTGAGGCCTTGAGGCTTTGAGCTTCATCCTCTCTTGGAGTTCCTGCCGAACACATGTGTGTGAGTTGGAGGCAGCTGTCTGAGAGATGGTTACTGACCCTCCCCTGATGCGCAGAGGAGTTCAAGGTGGACTTTGGGACTCCCTAGTTTTAGAAAAGACATGAGGATTAAAAATATATGCTATTCCTTGGCAGCCAAGGGAACTTGGCTTTTTTCTTAGGAGACTCTGTCAGCAAGAATCAGGGAGCCCCTTGACACCCCACATAGATTCTTGGTGCCAGAGGCAAGATTTAAAGCGATCCTAGATGCTCTCATCACAAAGAAAAAGCATTTTTTCTTCTGTCTTTCTTCCCTCCCTCCCTCCCTCTTTATTTTTTATGTTAACTAAACATGCCATCATCTCATGATAGATATAAATCTAGTTATTATATTGTACACCTTAAACTTATACAGTGCTGTATATCAATTATATCTCATCACAACTGAAAGAAAAAGTAGATAGATATGATTTTTACCTTAAATGAAGAATGACTTGGAATTTGGGCATCTCTTTCTCATTCCTTCCTGCAGTACACATTTCGGGGTGTAAAACTCCTGCAATTGGACATTCCAGACCTACCCAGCGTCTCCAGGCAGAGGAGCTGGTTTCTAAGTGACAGACACACTTGCCTTTGGCACTGAGGTACCCGAGCAATAATTACACTTCTGTTTAATGCTGTTGTCTTCGTGGTAACTTGTGAGAGAAGCTCTATTGCTCTGCATCTTGTGTAGATATTGAAACTGGATTTTATCAGATAAAAAACAGAAGCCAATTTGTTTGTTTCAATCTTGATCACCCTCAAAGGGATAGGCAACGAGTTAATATATTTGAGACATAACGTTCATCTGCTTTTAGATTTTGCTTTTAAACAAATGTTCTCAAATACAGTTTTTTCTCTTTCCGTGTGACAATATTACTTCTAATATTGATTCATCTTTCCCTGAAACATAATACACAGGCTACTGATGTTTAATCATAGGACCAATATTGTAAAAATTAATTAAGTAATATTTGTAATGATCTTTGAAGATAAATGGATCCATTTAAGTGCTAAGCATGGCTTAATTATTATTCATGATTATCTTTAATATGTTTTCAATTTATAATTTACAAATGTCCAGTGGCACTTTATAAGCGTATATTCTTAGACAATTCTGCTCACCCAGTTTTGTTATAATCCATTTCTAAGACATAATCTTTCATACTTGTTTATTGGAAGTATTAAAAGTCAACTCTAATTCAATCTCTTTTTCAGGAGAGCAACTTTCTAGATTTCTTGAAGAAGACTCAGGCAAGCTGTGTGCTTTCTTGTGAATTTCTTCAGAGTAAAATGGATTTAAACCTTCTTTAATGACTATTTCAGAAAAGTTGTTTGAAACTGACTCCTCTCTTATTACCCTGGTCCCCACCAAGGGTCTTATGCTACCCCAACAAACATGTGAGTCAAATATTGCTGTTTAGAAGCTTCAGTTTTAATATAACAAATGGCTTCAGCTCTGAGGTCTCTAGTAGATTTTAGTCATTGTTAGTTATAGAATGTAAAACAGACAGGATTTTCTGAATGAATTGAAAGTGCCTAGACACAGAATCACTTGTAGTCACTGAAATTGGAGTTCTTTTAGAGTGGCATAGGCAAAGAAGGGCAAGAAACAAAGTAAAAAAAAAAAAAACCAACATAAAGAGGGAACAAAGGTGATGACATGGTTATGTTTTTCTTGATCCACTCATTAATCCACTTAATAAGTAATTATTGAGTGATTCCTTTATATTTTGCACTATATTGTCTCTTAAAAACAAAAAAAGGAATAAGTCCCTGAAATTAAGGAGTCCACTTTCTAGTCATTGAAAGAGATGTAGAAAATAAGGGACAGTAAGTGAACATTAAAGTGATATAGGATTTTACAGGAAGAAAGGAAGGGAGGGAGGAAAGGAGGAAAAGAAACTTCCAGTGATCTACTGTGATAATATTTGTGCCAAAAAGAAAGTAAAAGGGTCTCTAAGTTTGATTAAGAAAATGCTGTGAAGGATTTGAAACCATGATACGAAAAGAAACATTTTATACAGAAATGACAAAATTACATTTAAATATCAAAATTCTGGTGTAGGTAGAAGGTCAGACTAAGAGACTTTATTCATAATCATATAAGCCATGATCATGCACATTCCTTAGTAAGGTAATTACAGAAATAAAAAGCATAAGAAAAATGTTGTTGCAAAATGTGGGCCAGGGGAAACACATCTAAACCAGGGGAGTAAAGACTCAGTGGAGATACTGAGTCTGTCATGTTTACACTCATACTGGTCTCTCCTCCCAACACCGTGGTGGTGACCAGCACATATTTGATGGCAATTCCTCTTCTCCAGCTATGAAAAACCAAGTTCTTAAAAAAAAAGGAAAATTGGGCCTCCCTGCTGGTGCAGGGAGATTGAAGTTGTTGACAGCGGTGACATGGACATGAGTTCGACTCCCAGCTGGGGAGATTCCCACATGGTGCCCCAGACTTCTCCTGCCTCGCCCACTGCTCCCCTCAGCAGTGTGTTTCCATCTGTTCTGCCCCCAACTCTGCCTCTGGCGAACCCTGTTGCCAACTCATGCCTCTGGCCTGTACCCCAGCTTGTATGCAAAAATAAATAAATATTTTTTAAAAATGGATAATTAAAATCCAATTGATTAACTGGATGGAAAAGCTCTTACAAAAGAGACACAGATGATGACTTTTGATGCCTTGTTTCTTAATCACAGACTCTTTTTGCCAGAAGAGTACTGTAACTTCTTTAGAATAAGGTGATGAGAAGGGATAGGATGGATCTAACATGACCAGAGAATAACCCAAACCCTGGTAATGGTGAGCCCATAGTTTCATGTAGGAGGAATATCATATCTACAACCAAAATAAAAGAAACTCTTTACATAGCTCAAATATAGACTTTTATTTTTGGTCAAAGCTATCAAATACATTTGATGCAAATATTTTCTAGTTATTACTTGTTCGTAGAACTGAAAATTCAATCGAAAGTTTAAACAGGGAATGAGCAAAGTAGGAAAGTTCAAAGCAATGACATTTTATCAACTGTCTTCAGAAAAGATTTTCCTCCTAGAAAATAACAAAGTGCTTCCATTATTACAAATGGGTTTATTTAGAACAGATATTATTCATTTAGTCTAAAATCATCAAGACTGTCTAGCTTTTGTATACAATTATATCTTTGTTTTTGTTCAACTTTCAGAGAGTGTTAAGAGCAGTTTATGCTTTCAATTGTGAATCAAATATCAATATGAGCAAATATACAGTTGAGAAAATATGCTTTTTCTGTGCCTGAAATGAATTAAAATATTCACTTTATTCTGCCTAGCTCTTTCCTTACTTGCAGCAGATTATCTTCAAATTGGAACATCAGCTCTAGATCCCCAGCCAGCTGTATCACTTTGTAGTCTGAGCTTGCCAGCAGCCTCCATAATAGTGTGAGACTATTTTTTATAATATAAAAATATCCCCTCTTTGCTCATTACTCTGGAAAGCCTGACTAATTCAAGTATATGTTGTTGTTCCAATAAAATATTTAAAATATCACAACACAGAAGTTTGAAATTTAAAAAACATATATAAGGAAATACTGACCAACAAAAAAAAATGCATAGTTATATCACTACCAATGCACACAATGGCAAAGGAAATTTTAAGTTAAGAAAAAGTAATTATTTAATGATAAAAGTCATAATTCATAGGTATACATAAATTCTTGTGAGCATATACATATGCACATCAAACGAAAATTGAAATTATCACAGTGACAAGTTGATAAAATGACAAATATAACAGCAACCTTTATATCTTCCTCTTAAAATCATAGATAAAGCAGTCATAGCTTTAATAAAAGACATTGATTTCACTGAGTCTAACATTTGAATTTTATTTTTAGCCCTTCTTTTTACTTTTTTATTACTTTGCTCCAACATATAATGCTTTAATCTAATTAATAAATCATCATTTACTAAAAAAAAAATAATTTCTATGTAAATGCAAAAGTCAGGGTCTTTTCAGCGGTTGTGGCCATAGTTATTTTCAGGGTCCAGTTGTCTAAAGGCATCTGATAATAGTATTTGCAATTATGTTAAAAAGTAGAGGCAAGAGCTAACTTGATTAGGCAGTGATTTTCAAGTAAGCATTATAAAATGCTCTACTGAATTAGGATGACTTCCAGGAAGATGTTTGGAAAGTTAAATCATTAAGGCATTAGGGGTACAGCTTGAGATCTGCATGATAAATCATTAGGCTGAATATTAATTTTAAATGATCTGAAGAGATAATGACATTCATGTTGAGCTATTTTAGTTCCAAAGTCTATCAGTGGTGTTATCTAGATTACAATTTCTTTTTATAACATCAAAAATTAAACTGAAATCTGGTTTGTTGTAAAGTAAGATTATTTTAGGATTAATATAGGTGTATCATTTTTCCTACATTAAGTATTTTAGCTTAGTAGACTCACATCTATTTTTGCCTATTAAGTCAAAATAGTAACTGCAAAGATACTCCATTAAATCCACCTAAGGTTCAAAGAGAGGGATACAGGCTATGTTATTCATCCATCTTTCCTCCTCTGCACCCACCATACATTCACTCATCAATTCACCTGTCCACCCATCCATCTGTCCATCCATTCAAGTATACAAATGTCTCCATCCATCCATCCATCCATCCATCCATCCATCCATCCAAACAGCCAAACAGCCAAACAGACAAACATCCCTCTTTGTATCCACTGGTTCATTCCACGAGTATTTATTATAGCTCAATCCGCCAGGCACTACTCCATATTCTGAGGGTATGACAGCAGATGCAGCAGCAAAGTCCCTGCTCTCTTGAGCTTTATATTTTAAAGTGGAACTATAAGTAATAAACAAACATACAAATAAGTGAGCATTTACTTTTTGTGTTTGTCAAAGGGAGTAATGGTTTCTGATTATGGGGACCGCAGACATTTAGTCTTGATTAGGTATCTCAATATCTTGATCACAAATCTCTGAATCCAAGTGCAAAGAACACTGATGTAATACAGGGAGACACGGTCTACAGCACATGAGAAATTAAGTGTCAAAATTATGTAAACAATAAGAATATTTAGGAAAATATGTAGATTTCTTCATTAAGAAAGCAACATTGATATGGATAGTCGAAGTACTTAAAATATGTTTATACTGGAATTAAATGAGATTTAAATAACTGAATTTGATTTTTATTTGCCACCATAGCCCATCTAGATAATTTACTCTAACATCTTTACTCTTGGCTATGGGCACTCAGTGATGTTTTAAAGTTACTCAACAGGTCTATGAAGAAAATATTTAAAAGAAAACGTGATGTGCAATGAAATAAGGTAGGATTACTTTAAGTAAGGAGCTCAAAATAATATGATGGATAACATTTTTAATATTTATTGAACTAAGGAGATAAGTACTTTTACCCTGTTTGAAACTGATTAGTGCTAGACAATTTTTCCTAGTTTAATTATTTGTGGAGGAACTAATTCTTTCCCTCTTGCTCTTTTCTAACATCCCCTACATTATATCATTATATTCAACTACTTCAACAATTCTTTCCCCTAATATTTGCCAGAGGAAGAAATATTCTTTTTATAATAAATTTATTAGTGGCTTTAAATAATTTAATTGCTTCAATTTTGATTATTTCATTAATTAAAAATGCAAACAAGAGTGGTTAGATATTACAGAATAAGACACAATAAGCATTTAAGGGAAATAAAACAAAAGCCAGCAATGCTAACTAGTACTCAAAATATTATAGTTTCATGAAAAAAAATTATGCTAACACTTTTAAGAATATTGGCAGCTCTGTGCTTATTTATACTAATTTGGTCTTGTCATACTTAAGCCTAGATTTGAGATTGAAAGAATCTGGGTCAGGTGTTTAAAACACAAAAGCAAAATTTGTTTTTTAAGCAAAGGTGTTCCTGCGCTTACTTCTTCTACCAGAATCATCATTTGAAATGGAAATGGGAAACCTGAATAGAGATTCAGGGTTGTGCCCACCTGTTCTAAGAAAAGATAGCTATGTTGGAATATCTCCACCAGTTGCACATTTTGGAAGAATTATGAAATCTTTTCCCAGATAGTGCAATCTTATAGTGGAAGAAAGGAAAGTAGGAAGGAGGGAGGGAGGGAGGGAAGAAAGAAGAGAGGGAGGAAAGGAAGGAAGAAAGGAAAGAAGGGGCAGAAGGAACTTTGCTAGTATTTTTTTTTTTAGTATATTAAAAAAAATCCATTTGTAAGAAAATTTGAGTTGCAAATTGTGTCTTTGAACTCTATCATGAGGCTTCCAAACTTTTCAAGTCAGAGGTCAACAGTCTGATTTGTAGGCTGGATTTAACCCCATAAGCAATCCTCTAGGACATTCTGGTGTTTCAAGCCCAATTTTCACCCAGAGATCACCCAGCAAATCCAGGTTTTCTTCTAGAAAGCCATGATTCCTCAGCAACCAAACAGGTTTATGAAAAACCATCCAAGGTCACTTAAAATGCCTGATCTATCACCAAAGCCCAAACAACCAGGGAAAGTAAAGTAGCAATGGCCTCCATCGTAAAAATGGATTTGCAAATATCAGCAGAACTTTCGGAATAAAACACTTCAAACAGCTGACAACTTTGCTCTTCTGCATACATTTGTTTATTTGCCAATTACACTTCTCCTAACATCACCTTTAAGGTAGCAGAAGCTGAAACAGCATGTTTTCTGAATTAATCTCTTTCATATATGTGAATTCAAACGTCTATTTTTCAGCAGAGCTAAGGGAAGTGATATGGTGAAAGATTTAAAATAAGTAGGTGCTAAATTACCGCTCACATTCTTAAACGATTTGCTGAAGTTTTCTTTGCTAATCTTATATTTACTCAAATTGCTTACTGTTCAGTGGAGTTGGTTTTCTTAGAAACTGAGAGGCCATAGACCTCAGCATGGTTTTGGTTATGAAGCTGAGCTGAAGACTGACTTCAGACACATAGTCCAAGAAGCATTTGCCATAAACGTGATTTGGTCCAAGGGACTTAATCTCTCTAAGCCTGTGTTTCATTATTTGTTAATACGAACTGATTTAATATATCTAAGGCACGTGGAAGTGAGCCCAATATATAGTATTAGCTCTAAACATGTGCACTGGGATTAATGTTTGAAGCATCAACAAAATGTTTGAGGAAATAGTTCTGATCTAAATTATAACTAATCCATTTAAGTTTGCTCATCCTACAGAAAAAGAAAATGGTATGTCTAGTGAACTAGTGGATGAATACTAGGTATATTTGTTTCTATAATACTCTATTTAAGGGCATACTTGTGTCTTCCTGATGTTTTAGGATTGAGTCAATACTATTTTGAAATGTCCACAGGTGCACTTGCATTATACAGACACAATTAAAATTAGCTGAACCTAGAATTTATCAGTAGACACATTTAATTAAGCATTGTCTTTTATCTTGCTTTTTTTTTTTTTTAACCTTGTAGCTGCAAATCTGACATGGCTACAATCCAGTAGTTTGTGTTTCTGTGTCCTGGAGGCATAAGTAATATAAAAAACTCATTGGAGATTTATAATCTCCTTCAGACAGGTTTTGTTAATATTCCTTACAGACTATACCCATTTATTAATATGTCATAAGGTCTCTTTAAGCAATAATTTCTCTCATCAATTTGGAGTGACAAAATCTGCAGCTCCATAGTTTCATATGATCCCTAAATCTGATTATATCACATATGTATAATGAACAAAGACTAATTATACAATTAACTGCTGTCCTTTTTGCATTTGAGAAGCTGTCCATATTACATTACTATAAAAAAAAACTTCCTTTTAGAATCACAGTGACATTCTTCTGTTTTAGAATGGAACATTATTTTGGAATCCTGTTTCTGTTTTTTTCCTGAAAAAGTTCATTTGATTACAGATGGGTTTTACTTTTTATTGCATGTCTACTATACAAACCTTGTTTCCTGCTTTGACTGAGACTGTAGGGTATCCCCCAGTAAAATGCAGTTTCCTTTCAGATTATCACACACTGATTTATTAGGAGAAAGACTGTGAATGACATTTCTCCTTTTTACAAGAAAATGTCTATTCTTTGTTCTTACAATCCAATTTTTCTGTCTCTTTTCAAGACTATGGTCTACCTATAGAGTTTGTGATTAGGAATGCACTTTGAGAAAAGCTAAAGGCATAAAACAATAGTTTTAAACAGTTTTTAAAGACTAAAAGTTTTGATAGGCATTTTGCTAAATGTTTCCTGTACTCAAAATGAAACTTAATATTTGCTGAAAAAACATATTGTTATAAATTCCCCCCAGGCGATCCCCTTCCTATCTCATTCCCTTTCTTTTTTTTTCAAAATCTCCTGCGAAGGGATATTTGCTAAGACGTATCTGTCAGGGATGAAAGAAGACTAGATTGTGGATGTCTAGTTGAAGCTTCCTTCCTAAAGGTGTGTCAGTTTCTTTTGGGCATGTGTGACTGAGTCCTCAGTTGCCCCTCCTTTGTTCTCATCACTTGCAGAGAGCACTCGAACTCAACTTAAAGCCAAGCAGTATAAAGAATGGTTGTCACCAGGTCTTAGCTATTGTGAACAGATGCCCAAAATAGATGACTGGATCAAGAAGATGTGGTATATATACACAATGGAATACTATTCAGCATTCAAAAATGATTAACACAGGCAATTTGCACAACATGGATGGAGCTAGAAGGGATCACGCTCAGCCAAATAAGCCAAAAGGAAAAAGAAAAATATAGAATGGAATATCACTTCCAACAGGAATATAGGGGAACCAAATAAAAGCGAGACATTCAGCAAGAGAGTGGGCGGATGGAGGCTCAGAATGGGGGAGAGGGGAGCACGAGGGACTATGGTAATGGTTCACGGGTGAATTGGTGGTAGGAAACCTACAGAGAATGCACAGTAATGTAAAAGACATAAGTAACAATAACAATAAAATAAAAAATAAATAATTAAAAAAAGATTGAATGGATGCCAAAAAGAAGGTTGTCAGTATTACTTGGTGAGTGATTAAGGAGATTATTTAAGTGATGTTCAAGTCAAGTCATGGTTCAGCTTTCTGAAACATGGAGATAATGTTATACTACCATATACTGACCATTTGAGATTTACATAATAAAATATATGCAAAATTGGATTTAGTATATCATACAATTGCAAAATGTTCTCAACAGCAAAACATGGTATTCGCATATCAAAGGCTGACTGTTCAGCTTCAGTCAAAGCATAGTTAATATGCACATGTTTTTAGTTTCTCTTTTTTATTCTATTCAAGACTTTGCAAAGGTAGTGAAAAAAATTCTCTATTTCTTAAATTAGTCAAACAACTAAATACAAGAAATAATTTGATGGACTTTCAGTTGAATTGCAAACATCTATCACTATATTGGTATTATGAAGACAAGAGTTAAACTGGATGTTTCAGACACCAAGAAGCTTCTCCTTAAACAAAAATGTATTATTCTTTAATCAAAAGTATGTTTTTGTTTCAAATAGTTAGCTCCTTCAATTTCAGTTAATTTTAAATAGTGAGCTTTTTCAATTTCATTCAATTTGATATGAGAACTGGAAAAGAAAATACTTGAAGTTCAAGAAGTTAGGAATCTTCAGCATTTTTTAAAAACTAACAACAAAAGAGGGAAAAATAATAGAATATATGCCTAAAAGTGTTATGTCATGGAAACATTATTGCATATGTCAACATGAATTCCTACTGTAAAACAAGACACTATACATTTTGGAAGGGGATGGAGAGCACATTGCTTTGCCTTTCCCTTGTTGCTTCCACTTATAAAACAGTGAGCACAATATGCAGGTCTTATTGGACTAATTGGTTGATATTGTTAGTTTCTGGATCATCTCAAGATTTATTTTCGATTTGCATACAAAAGTTTAAAAAATGTATATTTAATGTTGTGAATGGTCAGATTTTTTTCCTTTGGGGTGCATTCAGCCTGATTCTGGCTTGCTGGGTAGGGGACACCCCTCTCATATTTAACCTTGAAGGGGCAGGTGAGTCAGACTCTGTTATGCCAGAGGTGCAGGGGGGTCCAGCCGTGGCCCCAGAAAGGAAGAGCAGCCAATGTCTTCAGTCCTTGATTCATAGACAGCTCCTGTGAATTGATGACTTGGAAACATGAGAATAAATAAAATGAATGGAAACATGAGAAATAAGGAGATGGATTTTCTGAACCCCTTCCCAAAATTTTATTAATCCATGTTCTGTTTTACTTTGCTAACTAAACTTTTTATTCATATTTTAAATATTTCAGCTCAAAGAAAATATATCAAGTATTTTTGGAAAAGGGGGTTAATTTAAATATCAATAAATGGTTTTATACTCCTTAGCTAAAAATGAAGCATTTAAATTTTACATGAAGAGGCTTCTTTAGAGTAAATTACAAACAACATGTGAATTACTGAAAATAGAAAACCCTTGTTGCGATATAACTTGTATTTATGATGAAACAAATTGTGTGCTGGAACTGGATTAGCAAGTAAGAAACTTAATTTTATTTTTTCCAAGGAATTTTTAAAAAAAATTTTAAAATTGAATACTCTTCAAAGTGATGAAAATATTCACTGATGTAGTTGTATGGCTCCATAAATTTACTATCAAGTTGGAAACTCAGGTCTTTTTCTCCATAAACTCATGTACATGTGACCTCCTTCCAGCTCAGGATGTTCAGGGAATTAGTGGAGAAAGTGCAAAGGGCGAGGTGCCATCAGGGCAAGGACTCCTTCAGGGAATCCAATAAATTATCTTCTCTTGATCCAAATGAATGGACATCATTGTTGCCACATTCCTGGCCTTCAAGTGCATCTGACCAGGTTGCAACTCGTGGCCCACTGCTGTCTATTCCTAAATGCTGGGTTGTTTTCCAGACAGCCACCCTCTTTACCTTCACAATGCTTCCACACCAGTCTGAGAATGCAGTGCTTAAATTGTGGATTGTCTGGACAAGTGGGAATGTTCCACCCAAAGAAACAGAGAAGAAAAAAAAAAGTGTTTAAGGTGAGAATTTCATTTCCAGGGATTTATAAAGCAAGGGGTAGTTTAGGAGAATTTTACTCACCTTCCATTCTCCTAGACTTCACAATTTCCTTAGAACTTATTTATCTGGCAGGGTTTGGGTTTTGCACAAATGATGCCTCTTTCTTAGAATGTGAATCTTAGGATGCTTCTAGATGGGCACTGTCTTCCAGTCCACACCACGATTGGATCTGGAAGGTGTGTGTGATGATTGAGTCCTAGCTACTGTCACGGGCAAGAACAGTGTCACAGAACTCTCTACTCACAGACTGCTAATGTCTTCACTCTCCGCTAATAGAGACGTGGGTGATAGTTTGATTGCTTTTGACAGGCCTTGTTCTTCCAATTTGCCTCAGTGAGCTTGTAACACATCCCCAGCGCATCTGTTCTTTCCTTTCCTGACAGCATGTCATGTCAAAACACTATCAGGTACCATCACTAATCAGGCATGAAAATGCTGTGAATAATAATAATAATAATAACAACAATAATAATAATAATAAACAGAATGCATTTAACCCTTTATTCTATGTCATCTGGCTAGAAACTGATGATAGATTCAAGGAGGTTTTACTCTGCAGATGAAATGTTATGAGCTGAGCAGCAGTATTAATAAATTAGAAATTGTATCCATATTCAAATGAGGCATGTGCTCTAAGATAGAGTTTTAATAATGACTTTATTTTAGTAAAAACATTTACATCAAAAGTTTATTTAAAAAGTGATATTGTAAGTGTGTGTCTCCTGGAGGGGCAAATATAGATATTATCAAAGTTTTAAAGATAAAATCACTGACTGACAGATTATTGAAGGTTTTATAATATCCGGAAGCTTTGAAAAGCATCAATAAATTTACCAGTTTTGACAGCTTTTAGTTGCAAAGAAGGTGGTTAGATTGCAGTACTTAAATTTCTATTTGACTAAGAAATTAAGAAACTGAGGGCACGCAAATATCTAAATGCTGAATAGTTCTTTGGCTCTGAGATTCTATCAATCAATCTATCTACCTATCTATCTGTCTATCTGCTATCTACAAATAGTCACTAGAATCTCATACAATAAAACTAGAATGAAAATACATGTAGCTACATAATAGAGGTTTCAAACTTCAAATTTAAGAATAAAATCAAATCTGTTTTGATTGTAAAAATCAAACGATTATTTCAACCTCATTCACATTACAATTGTATTTTATAGGAAAGTATATTATATCTGTATTATATAAAAGTGTATATAGAAAAGCATATTATATATTAAAGTTTTCATGTGTTGTGATGTTCTTAGCAGGTCCTAGAAACAAAGTTTTTGATATTGGATTTAAATATATACATTTATATTTCTTGCCCTTATGAATGTAGTTTTATGACCAAAAATAGAATTGGAAGAAACATTCTTAAACTACTTAAAAACTGACGTTAAATAAGGCATTTTCAACAAAGAATTTAAGAAACTAATTACAAAGCATGTTTATCTCTCTGTTATGGAAAGATCTTGTTTCTTTTCTAAGAAAGATTTACTGTTCAAAGTACAGGAAAACAACCCTTCCTCTCTAATTTTAGTATTTCAAGATATTTTCTGTTTATTTTAATTTTCTTTAAAGATTAACTCATTTTAAGGAAACTCTAAAGGCTTTCAGCAAAGCATATCTCATTACTTGGTATTATCATTTACAATGCTTAAAAATAATACCAATGCATGACATTTCTTAATATTTGTGCTTGGAACAGAAATGTATGCTTATGGTATTTTGTAGCAAACTTTTGAAATGATGATTCTGTCTGGTGAGGGAGCTTTCATTTACTAAATACCTAGGAGGTGACAGGAATATTATGTTTGCTAAAACACACACAATCTACACTCAAATCCATCTGGTAGGTCACGCTTAGAAGAAGGGATATTAAAGCCGAGAGAACTTAAAGACAATTCCCAAAGGACAAGACTAATAAGTGTGTGCTCTTCCCATTGTCATTAGACTGCTCTGGAGAAGATGCCAGGAAGAGGGGCGAGATGGTGACTGAGACTTTGTCCCAAGTGCAAGTGTAAAAAGGGAAGTCACTTTGATAGTAAAGATGAAGCTCTGGAACTTCCCTTTAAGTAAACCATTAGGCTAACCTTGTTCTACAGTTTTTACATATAAAGTAGTATACCAAAAGATCTATCTATAAAGTAAATTTTTTGAACAATTGGACAGAATGAGCTGCCTCAGCAGGTTTTGGTATTGCTTAAACAACAAGCATTTATTAATTGTCTGGCAAAGTGCTCAAATTTTGGAGCCTCGATTTCTTCAACTAAAATATGGGGATAACAACAAGCTCTTAGAGTCGATGACAGAATTTATACAACTCATGTATCAAATTGATTTGGAATCTTATGTTGGCATTTGCTGTGTACTTTTCCAAGTATCTGAAGATAAATAAATTATATTAGCTTTACTCTCATGGAGGTAACATTTTAGTGAGTTAAATGTTATAATATATTTAAGAAATAAATGATCTAAAACAAGGAAAAAAATAAAGATGCGATTGGAAATCTGATTACTGAAATAAAGAAAAATGACAAGATGACATTACAGGGAAACAATTCAGTTTGTGTGAATATAAGACATTTGCACCAAAAGAAAAAAATGAAAGAATGAAAGGGTAAAATGAAGGTCAGGCAAATAGCATTTACAATGGGATTCCAGTGCAGGGGAAGGAGAAAACAGCAGGAGATATTCCAGAGACAGGGAGAATGGTCAGTTAATGAGACTTCAAGTCTTGGCCAAAGTTCCAGTTGTTAACAGTATTAAAAGCATATAACCAGTATTAACAACAGTATTGAAGAACTGTGGAATGGGGGGAAACTGATTAGAATTGAGTTTTTAAAGGATTACTCTCATTATATTAACAAGCAATGATTTGGCAGATTACCAGGAGTTGATATACAGAATATACTTAGATATCAACAGTAGTCGACTGAAAGATGTTGGTTCAAACTATGGCTGGGAAAAGAATGAAGAGACTTCTGAGGGACATTGAGAAGTTAGTGGCTAGACCGGACCTAACAAACAAGAAAGAGAACAACATTGATGATGACTTCTCATTGTCAGACCAAAACAGCAAACTGGAAGACAAATCATTTAAAGAAATAGAGGTTCTGGGGAGATTCTAAAAGGATTACATTTGGGAAACTCTCATTGGAAAGAGAACAGTACTCAAGTTTCAATAAGTTGGGTTGAGATTCTTTGGGGTGTCAACTGATAGAAAGTAATAGTGTGTAAAGTTGTAGAGTTCAGAGTTCAGATCCTAGCAGTATAATTTTGAAGTTATTCATGTGTCAACAATAATGGAGATATGGATGAAGGTAGAATTGCATATGCTGAAAATACAGAGTGACGAGAGTAAAACATGGTCAAAGTGGATCTTGAAGAGCACCAATGTTTAAAGACTAGTACTAGAGGAAGAGTCACCACGTCATGAAGCCAAACAGGGCAGCAAAGAAGAGGTTATCAATAATGTACCCATTGCCAATAAAAGATGAAGCAAAATGAGGTCTTAAAAATAATTTTTTTAATTCATAATATGGAAGTTGTTATAAATTGAGTCAGTGTTAAAAATAATATTTACATGGAAATTCATGTCAGGGCCTTTTCTAAAGTGTAGGAAACTTGAAGATTCAGAATCTAAAAATAATGATTATACTCTAAAATTATATGCTAACAATAAAAATCTGCAGAGTTATAACTGAAAAGAAAACATCTAGAGAATTAATCTAAGGACTATTTAAATATTATTTGATAATAGGTAAAGATCAAGAAAAGATTAGTATGCACCTTTACCTCAAAGAAAAGACATCAATGGATTTTTGCTTGGGATTCAAAATTTTTACCACATTGTGTTATTTTCACTCATTAACCCCCTAGGTGTTAATAACAAAATGAAGCATCTCATAATTATTACATTTAAAGCTAAGATGTTGCTGTCTTTGGTCCCTAACACCTACTTTTAGACTGAGGATACTGAAATTTGTTCTGTGTTCTGCATCCTTCTCTAGTTTTTTGTCGTCTGCAAAACTCCTGCTCCAGTTTAACTATTAAGATAGTCCCATCCTATTGTGGGGTACTAGAGATTTGTCAGAATCACAGAGGAACTGATACCTCCTCCTGGGACTCTCGTAATTTCAATGATCAAAACAAAAAGACTTCTGGAGGGAGAGAAAGTAAAATAGTGTGAAAGCATTTGTTCTATTGTTTGTAAATATCACAATGTTTTAATCTATTCATTTTATGCAATATACAATTAAATGCTCTAATTTTCTAGAAATATCAGAAGTGCTGCATTATCCACATAAACAGAACCAATAGGGTATATTTCAATATATAGAAAGGGAGTGACTATGAGTAATTGGTGATTATGGAGACTGAGAAATTTTCTGATGCCCTGTTTACATTCTGAAGGTCCAGGAAGTATGTGATATAGTTTATGTTCCAAACTGAAAGCTTGTGAACCATGGGAGTCGATGGTATCTCAGTCCAAGTGCAAAAGAAGACTTCTCCAGGCCAAATTCACAGGCACAGAGAGCAAATCACCCTTTTTCTGCCCTTTTTGTTCTATTCAGGTCTTAAAGGATTTGGATGATGTTCACCCACCCTGGGAAGGGCCATCTTCTCTACTCAGCCTATCAATTCAAATGTCATCTGACTCAGAAACAGACAAAATAAGCAAGTCCACCTAGCCAAATGTCTGAGCACCCTGTTGCCCAATCAAAATGACACATTCTGAGAGAGAGGGGGAGAAAAGGGGATCAAAATGGGGAAGAGAAGAGCACAACGGACTATGGTGATGGTTCATGGGTGAATTGGTGGTGGGAAATTTATGGGGAATACACAATAATGTAAAAGATATAAATACAAAATGTATATATAAAAAATGACACATAAAATTAACCATCGCACACCAATTATTCAGATGTCAAAGTAGGCAAAGAAAAGATCAAATGAAACCCAGGTAGAACACAATTCTTGGAGTAAGGGCAACAGAAGCTTCAGAAGTTAATTGAAGGAGAAAGGCAATCTAATATTCCTGAACTGAATTAATTGAAATATACAGAGCACATAAAAATCTATATATCACATCTGAGTTTTGATATATTGTCCATCATGCAGTTCATGATATACAATTATACAATTAATACCAGAATCACTGATATCATGAAATACCTTTTGGTGGTTCAATTTAGGAGCACTAATGATACAGAAACAAAATAATCAAAGATAAGATGAACTAGCCTGTATAGGTTAGCGATGTTTCCATTAACCTCACATATACTTGCTTCATCAATTCTTTAATAAGGAGAGAACAAAGTTAATATCAGGCACTTGCCACATATCCTTGCAGTCAGTACACTTACACAAAAACAAGATTAAATTAAATATTGGGTAAAGTTATTTTGCAAATGTGAGTTCAGAAGATTGCAATAAGTCAATCTTCTTTCAATATTAGTACACCAAATTCAAGAACTTGCTTTTGTCTTATGCTGGATCAAGCAGAATTCAACTTGAAAATTACAAGCAAAATGATGGCATTCAGAGTGAGCAGACAAGAAAAATGGCGCCATTGGAGTGTGTCTTCTTTTTTAAATGTATTACCCTCTGACTATATCATATATTGGACACATAGTTAATTCAATAGTCTGAAGTTCTTAACACTGGAATCCCGTGGGTTCCTAAAGTTGGTCTAGTTTCAGAGTCTCAAACTACATGTGATTTATAGTATTTTCTCTTTTTGCATTGTTTGTTAGAGTTTTACCTCATGTTTCAGAACGGTTGTGGTAAAATGTTGAGGAAAAAAAGAATATGAGATTAAAAATTAAGAAAAAGGGGTTTTCTTTTCATCAGCAGCAATTTCAAATACCCAGAAATTTTGACTCACCTTACTCTGCAGGCGGGAAAAAGATTCATTTAGAAAGAAGTAGAATTAGAATTAGAGGAATGGACAAGGGAGACAGTGGGCTAGCTTCCTTATGCCCCCCAGAATTATCCAGAAGGGTGGGGGCAGGTTAATACACCTCTTTCACTGTTGTGTATTGAGGTTGGAAAGGGCAAGGACAGTGAGGACCAAGAGAGGCATGGAGAGTGCTTAACAGAGACAATAGTTCACAGACATTTGAGAGTGGAAGCCTTAGGAAGAAATATCTTTTAATACTGCAGTACACTACCAGTCAAATACAGTAACAGAAAACGTGATTTCACTAATTGAAATTCAACTTTACTGAGCAAATACACTCTATTTGCCACTTGCCTTATCTAATTGTTTTTAAAAAGAAGTTGATTTCACAGAATACCATTTGGACCTTGGCTTATAGTTTGTATTTGGGCTGACAGTTTGATAAATATTATCTCAGCGGACCTCACAGCCTGATAATTCTCCTGTGGAACAGCCTGAACAATTGTGTTAGCCTTAAAATGCAAAGCAAACCCAAGAAGAAGTAGGTTGACACTGGGTGGCATAGAACACCCCTCCTAACAGATTACTATGCCAAATCCAATCAGAACAAAGAAACAAACCAAATGACAGAAGAAATTAGGTTATGTCTCCTAGTTCACCTCTGCAGGCTCTCTTTAATGTCTCATTTTATAGGCTTGCTGGTTACTCCCATCTGCCCGGGATTTCACTGCCTAGGTGATAAATGTGGTTTGCTGTGGAAGAGATGTAGTTGCATCTAGTCTTTTGGGGAGGGGTGAGAGGTGACAGAATACCTGGTCCATCAAGGTGAATTATTGGCAAAGACCTCAGTTTTCCGTGAGCACGTGTATATTTACATTTCTGTCTTGGCAAGACATCTCCATATTAACAAGTGAGAATATTTATTGACAGTTTAAGGAAAGAGAGTACCACATTTCACTGAATCTAAATTGCTATGGATTACTAGAGGCATCCTGACTTCAAACAGGTTACAATGTAAACATATGTGCCTGTTTGAGTTGATGGAGAAATCCAGACAGAGGAAATTTACCCAGAGCAGACTAGCATGGTGACCTCAGATCTAGCAAAATGAATCAGTATCTTAGTTCTGAGCTCCTTTTAATTAAATATTCATAACACAACACCTAAAAACCCATCTATGAGTCATTGGTAAAAATGATTTCCATTAAAACTGGATATCATATAGTACCTAGTGTAGTCACTACAGTATGAACTAGATCTGTACACATTGTTACCAGATGTGTAGAGTTTATATAATATGTATGTATTATTTGATATATATTATATATATTATATTACATATGTGTTTAATATGTATAGTTTATATATATTAGTGTTTTGTTTCTCATTTTAAAAATTTTCAACCTAATTGAGGTATAATTAGTATCCCCCAAAATACAGATAATTAATATATAATATATAAATATAATATAAATATTATAATATAAATATATATTTTAAATATATAATATAAAAATGTATTAATTATCTGTATTTTGGGGTATATATATTATCTGTATTTTTTTTCTGTGTGTGTGTGTATGTGTATGTGTGCATATATATATATTTATATATATATTTATATATATATAATATACATATATTTATATATACAGAAATATATATATTTATATATATAATTATACATATTATATATATTTATATATATAAATTTATATATTTATATATTTATTTATATATGTATTTATATATATTTCTGTATATATATTTCTGTATTTATATATATATTTATATATAATATATATATATTTCTGTACATATATATATATACACACACATACAGATTCTGAATATATATATATATCTCACCACAATCCAGTGAGTGGAAAACAAAATAGGTTTCAAAACAGTATTGCATTATGATCTCATTTTTATTGTATCAGTGAACTCACTCACATTTTAGCAGAGTCTGGAAGGACAAAACTCAAATAGTCTACCGTAAACTATAGATGGGAAATGACTTGTATGGGGTGGTGGGCAGAGTTTACGTTTGAATTTATACCAGTGTGGAAGGCTTTTTGTTTTCACATCAAGTATATAGTCACACCTTATTCAATTGCACTTCACCCATACTGCATTTGCTGCAAATTGTAGGTTTATAATAACCCTAGTCAAGCAAGCCCATCCACTCCATTTTCTAAAAACAGCTTGTGCTCCTTCATTCAGTCCTGCCAGCAGATTGTTGTATGGGAGGTCACGTGTGGCCAGGATGTGTGAGAAGAGCAGAGGATGTGAGTGGAGGATATAGTCAAGAGCTAAATCTGATGTTGCCTATTTTTTCATGTTTATTTTGTTTTGTTCCTGGTGACTTTACCTTCCTGCCACTTAGTACAGGTAAACAAATTATAAGGATAATGTAATTGCTAATCCTCCACTCATCTATTTGTCACTTCAGGAGATATGGATTATGCTCTATTCACCCAATGAAGACATCTTCTCTATGAGTTTCTGTATTTGTCATTCCTAGAAGTAAGTCGCGGAGAACAATTGTTTTAGGTCTGGAATTCAGACATCCCAGCCACAATTCCTCGCTTTTCCCAACACCCCATTCCTGAGGAAGGCAGCAAGAGTTGCTTAAGTACTGATCTGGTGGCACACGGGGCTAATATCCTCCAATTCACACCTGAGTGCCCTTTCTGGTGAGTTCCACAAAGCTTTTGCTGAGTATCATTGCCTCTCCCATTATGGCTGTTAATTAGTCTTGATATTATTCTAGACTATGTTGTATAACTTTTAAATTAGGAATTAAAATGAGATGTGAATTAAATGAGAATTATAAGTACATTCTTTTCTGATGTATGTTTATTCAGTTTGAGAGAAATAGGACATTGTGGTTATAGCAATGTACTCTGGGTTAGAAGAATATTATAGAGGTTGATGGAGAAACCCATGAGAAGTGTTTGTGTTTTTATCCAAAATGATTTTATATTACTACATATAAAATGTATCTCAAACTATTTATCATCCACAAGATTAACACCCCCCCCGATAGTCTATATTCTTTGTCTGCAATTAAATAACAGATATGTATTTTCCTTCCATCCTAATGCAGGCATATTAGAAAATGAATCCTCAGTGTGGGAAATGCCCTGCTCTGCAAGTTAATAGCAACATGCCTTTATTGCCCGCGTAAATTAGGTTGAATATTTTAGTATTGGTTAGAACCGTTTCATATTGAAAGTGCCAATTAACTGTTTTAAGTTATGTTATTCATCATTATTATTATTTTCCATGAATAAATGCTCATAAAAATCACCCTATTCCAGATATAAAAATAGATGCACTTAAAATATCAGTGACTTGGGCAGGAGGAAAAAAAATGTTAGATGAGGAAAAACCTATTTAATCTCAAAGTTTTCTATATTGTTTTGCCATAAGTAGAATAGTACAATTGAATTACAATATTTTAAAATTTTGTTAATATTTATGTTATAGTGCTTGTACATACCGGGGTTCTTTGTGTTCTAACAGAGGAAAAGACATTGTCAGGATTTGAGCTAAAGACTTTTTTCTTGCAATGCTGTGTATGATTTAGGGGTGCAGGTTCACAATTATTCACATGCATGTTACTATACCATTCCCAACACCAAAGACCACTGGGACCCTCCCCCCTTTGCTCCATACCTTACCCTCCCACTGGGAACCTCAATTTAGGAAGCTCTCTATTGTATGTTTTGGTTTAGTGTGCTCTGTTCATTTGTTTTATTTCTTTATTTTCCACATATGAGTGATATTACCCAGAATATGTCTTTCTCCTGACTTATTTCACTTAGCATAATCCCCACGAGTTACATCCATGTAGTAGCAAATAGCAAGATTTTCTCTTTTTTGTAACTGAGTAGTATTCCATTGCGTACCTGTACCACATCTACCCAAAGAATAGAAAGGCACTAATTTGAAGAGATCTATGCACTCTTATGTTCAGAGCTAAATATCTTGAATCTTTTAAGTAGCTGTGATTTGTTTTCTCATAGAAAGTACAGTTTAACCAGTGCTATTTTTACATGCTTTTGTACAAATGTTCAATTGTGCAATTACATGATGGTAATGGATGCATCTTGGTAATAAAATGTTCTATTTTGCATGGTCTTTAATTTGAATGTGTTGTTTTAAATTATTTCAAATGTGTTTAGACAATGATTACTGAGCAATGTGGATGTTCTTTAAAGGGTGTTTCCCTGAACCTTGTGTTCAGTTTCTCTTCGATGTTTCTTGTCTATCTAGCGATATACAATATACATCTCTCTTTGGAAATGTAACTACAGCCTTCATACTCTCTTAGTTATTATTATACACCAAATGTCATGTTAAAAATTCTGGAGTTTTTCTTTAGCTAGATTGAATTTAGACTTTTTAAATAAAGTGTCAAAATTATCTGTTGCAATTCTGGCCACTAAATGTCATGCATTTGTGTTTGTATATAGATTATGTTGTAGCTGCCTGTATATGTGTGTGTGTGTGTAATATGTATACATATATATAGTATATGTCACAACTGTATTGTGTTACAAGTGCTTTGAAACAAGTGGATTAATTAACATATAGTTTCTTTGCCTAGAACATTTTAAATAGCAGAAGTTTGCATCTTGGAATCCATAATTTGCAATTACTATTATCTACAAAATCTGACCTGTTATCCTGATTTATTTTCTTAAAAATTACTAGTTCATCTTTAACCTTCTAATTAAGTGCTTTGCATTAATTCTATGCCTAACTTACAAACTTTTGGGTCTTGGTTTCTTTTATCCCCCTTCTATAGATAACTCACACATGTAGTTTAGATTAATTTCCAGGTGTCTGAATTATAAGAGCCAAATATTTCTATTGAACATGGTTTTGAGGTTTGGGTTGTACACTTGATGCTGAGTCCCAGGGGTTATATGCTGGCTTCCCAGAACCACATCTGTTTCAAGCTGTCAGCCAAAAAGGAAAAAGAAATTTATCAAATAAAAATGTATGATTGCAATCCATGTACACATGTGTGTAAAAATTGCCAATTTTTCATTTTTGTTTTAAAAGATAGTAGAAATATTCCCCAGCATTTCTAACACATTTAACAACAATCAAATCCTCCTCCATACAGAGGGGTCCTTGTTTAGATGTCATTTTGTCACTAGAATTAGTAGTCAATGGTAGACTTCATTTTGGCAATTAAAAAAAATTAATATCCTCATTTTTTTAATATCCTGAATATAAAACTGTGTGATCAAACTGTAGCAGCAGCTTTGTAAATAGCACTTAATAGCATGAAGAAGAAATTGAGAAGCAGGCCCCATGAAACACAGATGGCTTGAAGTCAGATTGACCCCCAACTGAAATAACAATTACGCTGCACATGCCTTAAGGAATGGGGAAAGTAATGATGAAAAAAACCACCTGTCCTGTTATCTTTTTCTAGTTGCTAATATGTTAAAAGATATTACATGTGGCTTTGTTGTTCCTAAAATTCACAAATATAAACCTATTTTAACTTATCTTTAGAGGAAAAAATTGTTGTTATTGTAAATGCTAAAAATGAACTGGCATTAAAATGCAACTAAGCTGCTGAATCAAATTCAGGGCTCTGTAAACACAACACCTACCTGCTACATACCTACTACCCCCCAAATCCACTCCCACACACATCAGTGCACACGTTAGTCTTGAAGTAAGAGTTTGGAAGTCAAAATGAACCAGGAAATCACCCCGTAACAAAAACACACTTTCAAAATTCTGAGGTCAAATGCAATGCTTGGGTCAACCCATCCTCTTACAACTGTTCGCTACAAATTGAAAGAGAATTTTTTTTTTTACAGTATCAAAGCTGGGACAACTATCTTTTTATTTGAAAAATAAATCCATGGCAGTCAAAAGCTTTGAGTGGTAAGAGTGAAATGCTTTTATTTTAATTATTCTCTCTCTACAAACAGCCACAGATGTGAAAAAGAGCAGTGGAAATCTTCCCCAGGGTTGTGAAACGGGAGACATCCCGTTCTTGTTAGGGCATAAAAAATATTTCCACTCTTTTTCTATTTCCCTGCTTCGTCAACATCATTAAAGGCATGTTCTCTGTTTTAGTCATTTTGAGTCAGAACTGAACTGTCTTTTGTACTCTGGCAAAGAGAATGTATCTGGGTTTCCCTAGTGATATTCTAAACACATTTTTTTTCTGTCCTCCCATACAGAGCACATAGTTTTGGTGGAATTCCTGTTGTGTGGGAGGCAAGCTAAGCCCCATTCACACACTCACACTCCCAGATGTGGCCCGTGGGTTTCTCCCTATCTTGCTGTTTCAACAGCCCCACATTTGTTGCATGAGGCTGCTCTCCAATACCCCAGTCGCCAACCACAGTGGGCTTTTGTGCATTTACTTATTTATTTGCTTGCTGGGCTTCAGTTTTTTTCTTTTCTTTTCTTTTTTTTAATCTTCCTCTGAGTAAGTCAAAACTGTGAAAAAAGTTTGCCTCCAGGAAAGGGAGTCTCCCTGCCCACTGATTCCTTTGAATGCATAAATGAGGGCCAGAGGGAGTTGGGGGAGGGCAGGAAGAAGAGAAATAAATGGAAATCAATTTGCTTCCAGGGTTGCCAGATATATTTCTCTCTACTGAAACACCCAGAAATGGGATGGGGAAGTTGAGCAGCAGAAAAAATTTTTATGATTATTGTTACAATTAAATTTTTCACCTATAGGTTGACTTTTTAAAAAACTTCAATGAAACAGAACATTAATCTCTTCAAGGTAGAGGTTTTCAGATGGGCACAGAAGACTGATGATAATATTTATGTTTCTTTTTGATTAAAATTGATCACTCAGATAATTTCAGGGGGAGACACCTGCAGCACTTGCTTTTGTCAACAGGACCTTGAGGGTGAACAAAACACACAGTCATTTCCACCAGGATGTGACATGGGATCAACCCTGAATGTCGGTTCATTTGGAAGATGACCATTTCAGGCAAGAGATGTTTCCCCTGTTCTATGGCTTAATCACTTGGTTGTCCAGGAGAGGGTTAGACAGAATATTTGCCCTTAAATTTTTTAATGTTTTCAAGTGTGGTTAGGGGTGAGGAGAGCGGAGGGAGAACCAGAAAAAGCAGGCACTGAACCCCAGAGTCATCACCATTCTTAGGCTGATTAAAGATGTGCCCAAGGGAAATATGCTTCTCAGATAGGCTAATGCTTAAAATTGAATGACATAAATGTTAACTCATTGTATAACTGAGGGAAAGGCATCACTCACAGGAAGTGATTGCAACTCTTTATCTTCTGGGCCCCCACCACTAAGGAAACACTGACTAAGGGAATGAAATCAATCCCTTTGGATTGCAGGCTAGTTAGTCACTATAGCCCTACATTTGCCTCTGTGAATAGCAATCACATTTATGTAGTGGACATTCCTTAAGACCTAAAAACTATGTCCAGAAGCATGTGCTTTTTTTATTCACATTTGAAGTATTATTCATTCTCAATTTTCAAGTTAAAAAAAAAATGAGAGTTATAGTTTGGAAGGGAAAAAAGACTCCAGTCCAAGTCTTCTAAATTCCAGTTTCATTATCTTTCTACTATACTAGAGCTATTTTGCATCCACGTCGATCTTTAAGCTTTTGTGTAGAATCTTGCAAATGTTAACTAGTGACCACAGCATAGGCTTAAATCTCCAAGTTAGTAGTGTCTAGTTCTATCTCTCAATTTTTAATCAGAAAAAAAATATCAAATGTGTTGGACTCTAACCAAAAAGTTTTATCTGGCACAGAGAAGGAACTGTCTTCTTGATACTGGGCAAATGGGGCTTTAAAATTGCCAAGGCAATGCCCAAATTGCTTACCAGTCACTATCTTGATTCTGCATCCACAGGCACGATTGCAAGACTACTCAGGCTTAGGGAACAATAACAATGAGATTTATTTAACAAACAGGAAAAAGCAAAGAATTACTAAAGTCAACATATGTCCATTTACCTTACTTAAAGCAATGTCCAGTCCTTTAAGTTCCAGAAAAGTAACAAAGGTGGCGTCTTCCCCCACTGCTGACATGGAGTTCTTCTTCCAAACAATAGGCCACATTTCCAAAATGGCGTCTTTCTGCTTCTGCACACGTGCCACAATCAGACTGTAGGCCAGATTCCAACTCACAAGGACAACACAGAACACAAGTGGAGATGCTCCCAAAACTGCCATGATGCCCCAGCACAGCACCAGGCCAACAACCAACAACACTGCAAACAGCAACTACAGTGGTCAGCCGGCCCAACAGACTACACTCGCGCATTTTAGGAAGGCGCCCACTTCGGGCCTCTGCCTTCTTCCTTCGCCTGCAGTAAAAACAAAACTGGGAGCAGTTTCCGTCTCTCGGCTACTTGCAAAACCTCCAAAGTTGCTGGCTCCAAAGTCAATGAAGATTCCAAAAACACTCAATCCAAAACTATATCCCGGCAGCTCAAAATTTCTGGCATCCGATTTCCAAACTCTCAGTCTTGGCGGGTACATTTTCTGCCACTTCTTTTCCTACATCATGGCGATTGCTTCCTCTATTCCTTCAGCATGGTGACTGATTCCTCTATTCCTTCAGCCTGGCGACTGCCTCTTTCATTCCCACATTATGGCGACTGACTTCCCCTTCTCCTTCACTCCCTTTTATTTTTCATCGGACTCTCCACTCCAAACTGGAAACTTAGCATTTTCCCTGGGGCTATTCATTCTCATCAGCAAACCCCCTCCAGGGGGCACCACCTTTACCGGACTTTGGACTCAGCGTGGTTACATTCTGGCATAATTAACTCAGATATATGTGTCTCAGAATAATTTCAAACTTTCATAAGCTCCTTTGTTGTTGCTGTTTTTTAATAATCTCAGAAATCATTGTTTATTTTCTGGAGGTGGGTCTTCTTTATTTATATTGGAAAACACAGTTTTTAATGTAAGCTGTCTTTTTCTTGGTGAGGCAGTGGCAAAAGAACACAAAACTTGTTTAGAGCTCCAGCTACAATAAAATTGATTGAAAGTTAACTGTGAAAATTAGAACTTTCCCATACTATCCTAGGAATGAAAACAAATCCTGATTAGTAATCCTACCAAGTTCGCAAGGTTAGAGGTGATTCAGTCTCCATGAATGTGGTCTGGTCTTATTTTAAGAAGGGCCTCTGAGTCATGTGGAGTTGTGTCAAAATATGTGCTATGTTATGTTGTTTTAAAAAGGCAGCTTGGAGGGAAGAAATTGAACCATCTTTTTTCAAAATTCTCTGTCCTTTAAAGGAAGAAAAGGGCAAGTCATTTCCCACACATCTCACTTACTCTGTAATATAGGCTATAGTATATTTTTACCACAAATATATATTTTAATGTGGTTTGGTATAACCTTACTCACTTAGAATGTTTTCAATTTGTAACTTGAACTGTTCTTACTTAATATTTAACTTTAGATGTGTTTAACTTCATTGTTTGCTGTTGAATTTGCTATTGATCTATTGCTATCTTGCTTTTTTTTTACTATCTGTATGTAGTTATATAGATATGTGTACTATTTTTATCAATAGGAAAATGAATTATTTAAGTGAATTCAGTTTTCTCAATTCAGAAAATTAGAAATAGAACCAGGCTTGCCTATCTTCTTGAGTTGCCGTAACACATTTGAAAGTCTCTGGAAACATAGGAAAGTAGTGTGGAGTAGGTCAGATATGACCTAGCTCACCAAGAGCTATTGGGTAGGTTGGCAACTTTCAGCTCAGAATCAAGTTTGTATCTCTTCTGCAGTCCAGTGAGGTGATGGTGCAGGGAGGAGAGTAGGTCGCCTAAGGTGAGTCCATTCTTGCATCCCAATCTCCCTGCACCTTTGCTTGCTTTTCTTTATAGGATTCCAAGGAAACCTTGCCATTTCTATTTCATTTAGTAGAAGTCACCTTTGGGGCCATGATTCATCCAATCTGTCAACCCAATACTGGTGTCATTCCTAGCTATCAGTAAAGAATTGAATCAGCGTACTGCTATCAGAAGATTCCAAGTGATCTAATTTTCTGTTCTTCAGGTCTTAATCACATAAACTTAAGAGATATATCACCATTCTTATAACCCAGATTGCTTTTGGTACTAATTGGTTGATCATGTTTTTTGTTAGGTGCCTATTACACTCCATCACAGATTTGAGGCTTGAGTCTAATTATAGGTCTAGAAGGATGAAAAAGTACTGGGAATAGAATTTACAGGCGTTTAAAAGGATTCACAAGGCAAGTACCTGGAGTGGGGCATTCAAGTTTTATCTTGAGACAGCAGACAAGCCTCCTTAGGGTAGGGGTGAGGGTTACTTCTAGTGGCAAAGAAGGAAAGAAGACCACCAGAACTGAAAGTTCAAGATCCCTACCTTTGTTGGAATTTGCTTATGTAAGCCCAAACCAAACTTCAGAATCACATTTCTCTCCAATAATGTCCTGATTTTAGGCTCTCTTCCTAGTCACTCACGTGATTTCAATTTTTAACTGAACATCAATGACTCCATAATAATTGAATTAATTATTCAATTAATTATTCAATTAATTAATTCAATTATTCAAACAGCTCTTTTGAGATTGGTATGTGCCCATCCCACCACATGTATTTTGTGCTGGATCTCTATTACCTTCATCTCTTGACCCAAATAACTCTTCCACACAGTTGCCAGAAGGTTTTTGCAAGATGGAGTTGTCATTCTATCACCTTAATGTTAAAATTTTTCTGTTATTTTCCTTTACTCTTGCAGTATGATTATGGCCCAAAGTCTTTCTATGTCTTATGTGACTGTGCCTTTGATCTCTTCATCTTTTCTGTGTTTCACATAAAGTGTCTCTTTTGTGGTTCCATCAATGTGGCAGTTTTCATCTGGTCAAAGACTTTTGAACATTGGGTCTCTCTGTCTTATCCCATCCTTACTTTGGCAAAAATGCCCTTTATCTAGTCAACTGCTAATCATCTTTGAAGTAAGTCTCAAATCAAATGTTGGCTCCTCAAAGAAGACCAGCTGCCCTCATTGGTCCTCCTTGAGCTCTTTTATAGCATGGATAACACCTTAGGCTTTGATTGCCCCTCCCTAATGAAGTGGTTCTCAGACATGAGCATACATTCACTCCTTTGCAGGCCTGGTTTAAACACAGATTATTGGGTCTTAGCTTAACAGTTTCCAATTCAATATGTCTGGTTTGGGGTCCAAAAATGTGCCTTTCAAACAAGCTTTCCACGAAGGCTATTGCTGCTGATTCAGGAACCACACTTTGAAAAACACTGCTTTCAAGGAATCCTGTGTGTGTGTGTGTGTGTGTGTGTGTGTGTGTGTATCAAGGAATCCTATGCATGTAAAGGTAATCCCTGTTGAGTTTGGAAACATGACTATTCCGTTCATCACTCTCTCCCTAGTCTGGTGCAGTGGTCTAAGACAACCGCTCAGTGAGTTGTCTTTTGAATAAATGTGTGGATATTACAAAGAATAAGTGAATGAACTGCAAAGCATTTGCTATAGTAAACAAACTGATCTGGTGACTAAAACCTACTAAAATTACCTAAAGCAAAATCATATTTGCTCAACCAAATATTTTGATTTCTCAGTATTATTTTCATTTTTTTCATGCTGCAATAATTTTTAAAAATATTAATCATGGTAAAAAGAAGAATGTAACATAAAATAGATCATCTTATCCATTTCTAAAGGTAAAGTTCCACAGTGTTATGGACATTATTATACAACCAATTCCCAGAGCGTTGTCATCCTGCAAAACTGAAATTTTATATCTAAACAACACCTCTTTCCTCCTTCTCCAGCCCCTAGCAATCACCATTCTACTTTTTGACTCTATGCATCTGACTACTCTGCTCTAAGGACATGATATAGGTCATTCATACAGTTCGTGTCAACTTGTAGCTGACTTATTTCATTTGGCATACTGTCTTCAAGGTTCCTGCATGTGCATTAGAGCAAGTATCAAAATTTCCTTCCTTTTAGAAGCTGAAGAAAATTCCATTGTGGATATATACAGCACATTTTGTTATCCATTTACCTGACAGTGGACACTGGGGTTGCTTCCACATTTGGGCTATTGCAAATGATGCTTTAAACACGGAACTACAAATATATCTTCATGTCCTCACTTTTTTATTTTTTGAATATATACTCAGAAGTAGAATTTCTGGATCATATGGCAATTTTATTTTTAGCACTTTGAGAAAATCCCAAACTGTTTTCTATAGCATCTACACCATTTTACATTTCTATAAACAATTCCCAAGAGTTCTGATTTCTCCATATCCTTGCCAACTCTTGTTACATTCTAGGTTTTTGGTTGCTGTTTTTGTTTTTGTTTTTCTTGATAGTAGTTATCTTAATGGGTGTGAGGTGGTATCTCACTGTGGTTTTCATTTGCAATTCTTCGATGACTAGTGGTGTTGGACATTTTTTCTTGTGTTTGTTAGCCATTTGTATTGCCTCATTAGAGAAATACGTAGGTAACTTTTCATTTTATTGATAGTTACTTTTCCTGCACAGAAGTTTTATTATTATTATTATTATTATTATTATCATCATCATCATTATTGTAACTGAGTTGGTTTACAACACTGTGTTTGATTTAGGGGAACAAGTTCACACCTAATTAGATATATGTCACCACACAACATTCACCACCAAACCCCCCATAGTCCTTTACCCTAGGCTGTGGGGCTCCTCTTCCCTTTGCTCCCATTTCCATTCCCCCTCCACCTTTAGTGACCTCCAGTCTGTGGTTATATTTCTAGGATGTGTTTTGATTTAGTTTTGTCAGTTCCTTTGCTTTTGTCCCCTCTGCATTCCACATATGCATGAACCAAGACATTTGAAGCTCACTTTGTCATAGTGAATTGTCCTTTGTCATACTCATGTGTACTTCCTTGCTTTTCATTTTACACTTGCTTAAATTTTACTTTTTTATATATCTGAACTTTACATATTTGTAGAACTGGGTAAGGCTCACCGGGAAACACGCAAAAACAAAATGTAAAACATTCCTTGTCCTTGGGTGGGGGTAATATATATATTTGTTGTTTTGAGAAAGTCAAAATAATGTGTGCAAAATGCACATATGTGGCAAAGTATATAATTAAGGGCTTATTTGGCTAGGCCTGACAGTTAGGGTTTGATACTCCTAACCTAGTCAAAAACCTTCTACAAAGAACTTTCTACAAAGTCCAAGTGTTAGTGTGGACGGAGAAGAGATCAACAGAAACTGGAGTGCCCTGCCCAGCACTGAAGCTTGTGCTCTGACTTCCCCACTGTCCTTGCCACATGACATTTCAGTGGCCAAGTATCTCCAGTGGAACTGTCAGCCATGTGGAGCTACGTCATCTTTTGCACAAAGAATTATTCCCAGTGCTTAGGATAATGTCTAGGGAAAAAAAAGTGGTCTTAACAAAAGTATTTTAAATAAATGAATAAAAAATATTAGTGTTTTTGGACCAGATCAAAATTGGAACTGAACTACAGTGAAATCCATTCTTTGGTAGGTGATGCTGAGTGTCTTCTCAGAAAGGTGGAAATTTTTCAAATTATGAGTTCTTCTATTAACAATATGTGGTCACATGGGAGTTTGCTAAATTCTTCCATCCTTTTTTGGGAGTTTAAAATATGAAATGAGTTCACAGAGGTGGAATAGTTTCAAGCAGTAGAAGGCCAAGATTAAACTGTTTCTTATTTCCCCTCTGAGAAGGAATCATTTATCTCTAGTGGAACTATCAGAGTCCAGGATAAAAATAAAAATGTGAATTTTTAAAATAGGGCTCACTTTTTGAACTACTCTTCCAAAGTGAATCATGCAGTTTGGCCTTCTTATTTGAACTATTCTGATGCAATTTTCCCTACACAGATGTAAAGTCTATTAGAACCGACCCCTCAGTGTTGGATTTAGAAATTTGAGATCATTCAGCTTTGCTGAAACTCAGCTTCATCTGCTCCATGTTGGATGGAGGAGGAAGAGTAAACCCTCAGTTTCATTCACTGCAAATTGAGAGTGAATTCACAGAATAAAGATTCCAATTGATAGTTCCTTTGAGCTATGCAAATTATCAACTAATTAAAAAGTGAAAAAGGAAAGTAACAAATGTTTTCTTGTCTGAGATGAATCTCTATGTTTAGGGGTAAACAATGGTTCTCAAATGAAGATGATTTTGATGAAATATGCCTGCCATTGAAAGCACATTTGACCATGTCTACAAGCATTTCTGTCTCTACTCAATGGGGGCAGCAACTGGCGTCTAGTAAGGCCAGAAATGCTGCTAATCATCCTACAGTGCCTGCACAGCACCACAGAAAGCAACACTTTAATCTAAAGTATCTGAAGCACAGAGGCTGAGAGCCCTGTTCTGATTCTCTCGCAAGTTCCCCGTATCCTCGCTAAGCAGGTGAGGAATCTTGGTAACAAGCCTTTCGCTTACTTCATGTCCTTGTTCTTGCGGTCACCTCATCACTGGTTCCATACACACAGTGAGACCTGTAACCCAGCTCAGGAAAGGTTGGGTCTTCTGTGACCCATCATGTCACTTCCTGGGTCCTATGATACTAGGGCAAGAACTGCCATCCTCTGGGCCTCCCCAGTGGCGCAGCGGTTAAGTGCTGCGCTGTGGAGCTGTCGGCAGCAGCGATGTGAGTTCGACGCCCAGCCAGGGAGAATCCCATATGGCGCGGCAGACCTCTCCTGCCTCGCCCACTGATCCCCTCAGCAGTGTATTTCTGATCTGCCTGTTCTGCTCCCCACTCTGTCTCTGGTGAACCCTCTCGCCGCCCCACGCCTCTGGCCTGTACCCCAGCTTGTATGTATAAATAAAAAATAAATCTTAAAAAAAAAAAAACTGTCATCCTCTATTGCAAGCAGTGCATGTGGACAGAATGCAACAGGTAGAGCTATTCCCATACACACCTTTCTGTTGCCCATTTTGTACTATATGTTACCCAGGTCTGGGATTTTGGCAGCAATTATAGAGAGGAAATATTTGTCTGGGGTAGTATCTGGGGATTTGGGCTGGAGTGACTTGTATCTATAAGACAGGACAGCTGGCTCAGTCTCTACTGGACTTGTCTTCCCAGTGTCGGGAAGCTGAGAGGGACTCAGTGATGGCGAGTCTTGCTTGGCAGAGTCCAGAGCTTGATCCCAAAACAAGGAGTGTCCTGAAGCTAAAAAATCAGGTCATCACCAGTTTCTCAGCACTAGGAAGGAGGTCATTGTTAAGTCATTGTTAAGTCATTCAAATTTTCTTTTCCTTTGGTTCAGTAACTGTAAAAAAAGGAAAACCTTTTTAGCATAAATAGTTATTAGTATTTGTAGAGTATATATGTCAAAAATTTTCTCTGGCCATATAATTTAAAAAAAATCTACCATTGCACCTGATCATTTTGCCCATCACAGATTTTCTGCATTTACACAGGATGGTAGCCAACAAGGCAGGCTACTTGCATCAATGTGTAAAATATTTTATTGCATGTGCATTATTTCTTTAAATAAAGATACATAGCAATTAAAAAAAAACTGATTTGGTAGCCACTGTTTGAAAGTGCAAGTTCAATGTTTAAGTTGTGATTGCTGACTTTTGTATCCTGATAGCATAGCAAGTAACATAGACAACTCTGCCCTCGCCACCCCACCTCCTGGACAGTGGTGTGAAAATGAGTAGAGAGCAGGACTTAAGATCTGTAGAAGTGGAAAATGTTAATCAGGTTGCAAATGTAGAACCACATCTTAAACAGAGATGGAGATTATAATATGGAAGCAATTTTTTCAATGAAAAGTCTATTATATTTAGAGCTGTCTTAGATTTGCAGAAATATTTCACTAGAAAGTAGAGCTCCCCGAAGTTCTTCCTTCTCTGTGCAGGTCCACCAGTTCTCAACATCTCACATTAATGGGGTAAGATTGTTACAATTGATAAATCGGTTTATTATTTATACATTGTTATTAATAAAAGTCCATAGTTTAGGTTCAGATTCGCTTTTGTGTTGCATGGTTCTATAGGGTTTGACAAATCTATCTGCCATTGTAGAATAGTTTCATTGACTCAAAATCCCCTGTGCTTCTCCCATCCATCCTTCCCTCTCTCCATTTATCATTTTACGGTTTCCATGGTTTTGCCTTCATTTCCTTCTCAGTTACAACCAGACCTGTCCACTCTCCCTCCAAGGGGATGATTCTCATGCCAATCTTTTCCTCTGCTGCCTCATTGCTTGCTCTCTGCACTCAGCCTGGATTTAGAAGAGATGAGTAGTTAGTTTCATTGTCTCCATCTTTTAGTTGAGGTTGCCTTATAGTTGATATGCTTATCATCTTGAAACAAAAATGATTTCATTTTTTTTCCTATTCAGGGATCTTTAATTGTCATTTGTGCCCTCAAAATAAAGCTAAAGATTTTACAACAACAAAGCAGACACATGATAAAGAATTTCTACAAACTATTTACATCTTCTCCCTCAAGTCTCAGGTTTTGCACCCTCCATCTCCTCAGCCCCCTCCATACATGCGCCTATACTTCAGTCATGCCAGAAAATTAAAATTCTTCAAATTAAAGCCTTTTCTTTTAGAGGGGATGCACTTTTCCTGCTTGTTGACTCTTCTCCTGGCTTGTATATAAGTTATGTGCTCTTCTGTAGCCAGTAGAAACCAGCATTCCAGGGACTGAACACATTACATGTTTCTTTCTTTATGAAAACATTCACATTGACATTCTTGTGGTTGTTGAGAAGTTCAGAAACCTAGTTTCGTTCACTCTGTGGCTCTGCCAGTCTGTCATCTTATAGGCTTTTGGAGAAATGGATAAAGACATACAGAAAAACAAGCCCACTTCTGTAAAACCGTGGTCTGAGGAACACAAGCCACATTGCCTTGTGCCCCCTTAGAATCTCATTCTTAAGGGAGCCTGGGAGAGGTGGTCTAGCCACCTGCCCCAAATGGAGAGCTGAGCCAGGCTATTGTCTGTGCAGCTGCAATGAATGTGAAGCACTGTAAGTCCACAAAGATAAAGAAACACTCTTGGTTGATAGATGTCATTAAAAGCTGGGTGAGGGAGAGAGATGAGGCTATGGAGATGGGATGAGAGGATTCAAGGTTACTCGACCTTCCCAGGAGGAGGTGTATTATTCTTGAGGGCTTGAAGTTTGGAAAGAAAGAGAATGGTTCTCCTTTTATTGATTGGGGGTGGGGTGGGGGGGAGAAGAAAATTGTTGACATAACTTGATTCCTTTCTTAAAGGTATTTTTTTTATTCAGTAAAAAAATTAATAAGCATGCACAAAAAAGCACATAAGCACCTTAAATTCTGACAATTTCTGAAATGTTTTATAGCTAAGTCTTTAAATTATATTTCAAGCAGGATGTTTAGCAACTGTCACTGCTTTGAATATACGTCACAGATATCGTCGGTAACACGAGTTCCTGCTTTGATTTTGGTTACGTGCTGTTTGTTTCACAAGTTTAGATCCTGTTGCTTTGCTTCTGTTCTTTCTTCTTAGAATTTCCTTTTCCCCCTTTTAATAAATTGTTAAATACCTATTCATTTTAAAGTCTTTCTTAAATGTAATTATAAAAATTCCATTTAAAATTGACCATTCTGGTTTCATTTATAACTGGACTGTAGGGAAACCAAATAGGAGAGAGACACTCAGCGGGGGAGGGGGAGGATAAGGGCACAAAATGGAGTAGAAAAGAACACAAGGGACCACAGAGATGGGTCACAGGTGAATTGGTGGTGGGTTACCCAAGGGGAATACAAAATGTAAAAGATATAAATAACAATAAATATATATTATTTTTTTAAAAGAAAAAAATAAAATTGACCATTCTGTAGTTTATACTCTTATGACACAAAACACATCATCTATCTCATCCTAGTATTTTGGTAAACTACTTGACTCCAGGTACCAGCTCTTTTGATGGCAGAAATTATGATTCGTCATTTTTTTAGTCCCAACACTTAAACAACATAGTAAATGCTGAACAATTCTTCCTTGCATGATTGTATTAATAAGTGAACAAAAACATAAGCAACCTGAAACGGGGTACTGTAATTTTCAATCAGTTTAGTAATTGTCATATTTTATAGTAGAAACACAGGATATTAAGTGTGTAGTATAGCATCACTTAAATATTTGACAGTGTAAAAGTAGTTTTAGATCTGTAGTTTTTATTATTATCATTTTTTTTTTTTAGTTTGGGTAACAGCAGATTTCATATACTCAGCGCCTAAGTAAATTTTCTGTCATTTGATTCCATTTTCCTCCCCATTTGTTATTTATGGTAAAAATGACACAAATTACAAGGCGCAACTGCCACTTTTAAGTTAGAAAACTCCAGATTTACATCTCAGATTTACATCTCACAGACTATGTGACTTTGAAGAGGTACTTAAGTCTAGTTTTTTCATCAATAAATAAAGCATATAATCCAACCGTAATGATAGCTGTGGAAATAAATGAGGTGGTTTTTATATACTAATTCTTTAAAAAATTCTCAATATAATGTTCCTTTATAATCATTTTATTCCACCTCCTTAATAAAAGATTTTCCATTTATCACATACATATTTTTAAAAATCTATAATTTCAGTTTTTCCTCTTCCTCTTTTCTAAATTTTTTGACACATGCCAGGAAGCAAATCTTCATTTAAAAAATGTCATAAACACAAGGACAACTGATGAACAGTGTACACTAATGTGAGACACCCAGAAAGATTGTAGCATTTCGGGCCTCCCCGGTGGCGCAGCGGTTAAGCGCTGCGCTGTGGAGCTGTTGGCAGCAGCGACGCGAGTTCGACGCTCGGCCAGGGAGAATCCCACATGGCGCGGCAGACCTCTCCTGCCTCGCCCGCTGCTCCCCTCAGCAGTGTACTTCTGATCTGCCTGTTCTGCTCCCCGCTCTGTCTCTCGTGAGCCCTCTCACGGCCCCACACCTCTGGCCTGTACCCCAGCTTGTACGTATAAATAAAATAAATCTTTAAAAAAAAAAAAAAGATTGTAGCATTTCACTGACATACGAAGTAAAATTCAGCACCACAAATGCACTTGTATGGTAAAGAAAAATCTGTAAGCAAATGATTTCATTAGTCAAATGAAATAATAACAGACTTCTTTCAGACAAATCTTTGAGCCTCCCAATAACCCCTCAAGTCCTCAGCAGCAGCAGGTTATATGCTCTGCTGTTTAAGGACCTTCTTCAGAGGTTTGTGCTAACAGCTCCACTCCATATCTCTGTCGTCCCCTTAAGTCCCTTCTGCCACATCTATTCCTCCCAGACCACAGGAACCTCTCTTTACCGAGTTTCCTCAATTCCTTACCATTGAGTTCTCCCTACAGAATTTCTGTAAAAAATACTTGCAGCCAGACTTTACCTCAAAGTCAAACTCGACCCAAGATGGGATTACCATTTAGAATGCAATAAATAAGTACAGGAGCACAAAGTTCATGCAACTGAAAAGAAGAGGAAATGAAGGGATTCACGAATATATAGCAGAGAAAAGTCTAGAAATCTTTATGCCGATTTCTGTATATTATCATATCATGTTCTGTGTGTTAGATGTAGAACTGGGATGACTGGAGTCTTCATTCTGTTTAAAGAGCCCACTGTAAAAAATCCTCGGGAAAGATGCTTAAAATCACAGGTGGGTGTAGGCAAATTTTGAACTCCTGAAGTGAAAAATCTCATGAGTGAATAGGAAAATAAAGAGGATTGAATGATGCTTTGCCAAAGATGTCAAGGTTGGAGGAGAGTTACTTTCTATTTATATTTCTTCACTACAGATTTTTCTAAGGTAAGATGATGTTTTTATGATATATTCAAGCAGTTCCTTTGTGTTCACACACTTTACATATAAAAATGAAACCAAAAAAAGTTGAATACATAAAGAGCTTAATAAGAATAGTTACAAAAAACTCTGGATACTTCAATAATTTTTTTTTCCTGTTGCTCCAGGAAACAATAACATTCATTATACGGAGGTGAGATGGATTGAAAAATGATTGCCTTCTTTGTTCTGTTTCACAAGCTTGGAAAAACCCCCTCTAATTTCAAACCAAGGTTCCATTTTGACATACAAAATAAAACCATTTGCTAATAGGTCTGTGACCAGGAAGAATAAAATCTCTCTTCCACAGTGTGCAAACGTTTTCTCTCTCGTGTGGGTAGGATACGTCCAAGCAGGAAGCTTGAGAGTATGCTCGTGGGTGTCATCTCCAGCATCCCGCAGGTGCCTACCCTGTGATCCTGGATTTGCAAAAAGGACCCCTGACAAGCAGCTGGGAGATGATAATTTTTGCAAATAATAAGATCTTCTGACATTCAAAAGCACAACACTGTAAATGAATGTGTGCAATTCTCTAATAAGGTGGCTATTTCACTTACTATGTAAAGGTAAATAAGTAACTTCAATAGTGGAGGTTCTAACAAAAAAAAAAAAATTCTCTCAGGGAAAGGAAAATCATCCCATTATTTTTTCCCCCATTTTTGCCACAGGAGATTCATTTCTGGGACAGTTTCTGGGTAAGTCAATAGTGGATACATCTCTTTACGCTATGATGGATGCTCCTTGCCAAAGATGAATTATTGTTAGTTTCAGACCAGTAGCAACTGAAGTCAAAAGCCCTAATTGTTCATTTATCCCCAGTCTTCTAGATGAGGAAGAAGATCGAATGGGCAGAGATGCCTTTAGTCCAGAGGCTACTGTCCTCCAAGAAGTGCAGACCCAAAAATGACAGAATGGCAGCTCTGGGGGAGATACCTGGTCTAGATAAAACACAGCTATCTGGTTTTATTGTCTTTGTTGTTATCTTTATTAGCACTGTTATCAACTCCAATTCCATGAAGTTGTTTTCTCAAACAATAGTTTCATTAAAAAAAAAAAAATCCTGTACTGTAGTTAATTTTCCTCACCAGGTATTCTAGAAGCAAGCCAGCTACATGTTTGCCTTTTCAGTTGATGGGGAGTAAAGCTTGAACTCCTGCTTCCTGCATGCTCCCTGCCCCTGGCCATTCTAGCAGGACACCGCCTCGAAGTATATTCCACCGACACAGAACAAATGTGCAATAGTAAACATTATGGTTTCATCTAATGCTTCAACTGAGAAAACAAATGACAGAAAATGTGGTTCACATAACAGATACGGAGGTCAGAATCTATTGGTGCAGATATTCCACATGGCAATGTTACAATACACTTTTCATAAAGGCTTATTTATGGGAACATATTATGAGTCATAGCAATTCATAACATGATGTTCTATGGAAAATTCCATTCTCTGCTCAAAATAAGTGCTAGACACACAGCACTCACTTTTGATTAACGAGCGTCATAAACATGCCCCAACAGGTATAATACAGTACTTTACCGATTTCACCTAAATTGACACATATATTTTTTCTTCATAAAACAAGAAAAATGGGAGTGAATGAAAGCACTGCCATTCTCAGTAGGACAGTAACTGACTGCAGCCACTACAGGGACAGTCTCCTTCCTCAGTTCTCAGAATCTGGTCTCTGCCTGCATCATTTATTCATTACCTGGACTGCAGCTTTACTCTATTCTATAAATATCTTTCTAATTTGAGTTAAGATAATGTGCTCTCTGTGCTTGTTAGATATGGCATAACGCAGTTTGAACTCACTTTAAATCTCACCAAGTCAGAGAGCATTTTTGCATTTCAGATAGAGCTAAAAATATTCACCCATTAAAATAGTAATCATCATTAAAATTAGCTCACTGATTTTGCTGATTAATTTCTCAATAACAAGTATGCTTTCTAAAAAGTTTCAATTAAATACTTTTCGACAAAACTACATTTTAAAAATGTAAACTATAAGAAGAAAGAGATAATTAAGAGAATAAAAATAGAAAATTTAACTGTGGTGTAATTTTTAAAGACAAAAAAAAAATTTGCTGACCAAAAAAGAAGGGGGAGGTGTAGGCCGAGGATAGAAATGGTTGCTGTATCTGGAATGTGGGACTGAGTTCCCTACATCTACATTTTGGGGCTGTGATTCTCAGACCTTGGAAAGGTTGTTCATTTTTATCTGTGTAGAAGTGCAATCTAGCAGCCACAATAAGTATTCAAGTGATCAGAGGCACTCTGAGAGATTTAAATGTTTCTTTGCATTCCTGTTTTCATATTCAACAGGCAGGCTTCAAGTTCAGAAGAAGGTTGTAAATCTGTCATAACCTAAAGATGCAACTTTAAATGCATCAGATGAAAGAAAGGCTTGTTGCTCATAAGACAGCTGTTGGAACAATATTTTTGTGTGCCTTATCTTTATCTTATTTGGAGGCAAGGATATAAACATACTAAATGTAGTTTTCATCAACTCACTGAAAAGTGTGGAAGGGGAATTAGGTATTTTCATGTTAGTGCCTTAAGAAAATCAACTCCTTTCTGCTACCTTAAGAAAACAGACAAATACTAATGTTTCTGGTTTAAAAATATATACATATATTTTAGACTAAAATAAAATGGAATATTTATTGTAAAACGAAATTCTGTTGAGAAAATCAAGACAAAGATTAAGAGAAAGTTATAATGTTCAGTCTTGTTTAAAATATCTGCATATTCACTACTAATTAAGGTATTCCTTAGTTGTAAATATTTGATGTTTCATATTATTTGTGATGGACACAGCAGAGTGAAATCCAGTTTGTATAGATAGCCATTATGCAGAAGCTGCTATGGAAATGCCTTCTGACCTTTCTCAAATAATGGGTACTGGCAGGCTGAGAGAAAAGCATAGATTCAAATCACAAAGGTCTGATATATGGCAGGCAAGAAACTGCAGCCACTCACCTGAAGTATTCATTTCTGTGAATACACACACACACACACACACACACACCCTAATTTCTGTTCAGAAGAACAGATAATGTGTAGTTATATATATCTTTACTTCCAAATATTAAGCTATAATAGAATCTAGCCAGCTTTAATAATTTAGCTGAATCTTTTATGGAGCTTCAGTGAAACATTTTTTAAAAAAATTAGAGAATATATTATCTGATCACACCCCTTTTATTGTATAATCTTTTGGCATATTTATTGCAAGAGATATCAAACCAAAACATTCATAATAGGTAATTTATTTTTTATTCATAAAAGATATTCTCTGGTGATATGCCTGAGATGTTTAGCATTTGAGAAAAGATGATTGTCGTATTCATCTTCTGTAATTTGAAATATAAATCTAGTTTGGCATAAAATGGGATTCTGTGTGTAATAATCAGAATAAAATCATCTATGTGCCAGTGAGAGTATCTGTGTGGGGGTGTGTGTAGCATGCTAGTCAGATAGATAACAAATACCATAAACAGACACTCGAAGTATATTAATTGTCAAATAATTTCAAGTCTTGGTTCCTGTTTAAATCTAAAATCATATCAAATTAAAAAGGTTTGAACTACTTGAAGTCCTCTCTGTGTGTACATGAGTGTGAGTATGTACTTGTATGCATGAGTGTGTGTGTATGGTCGTGGTATCTTCCAGTGTTCAACTTTATCCCTTTGGGAACTATCTTCCCTGTAGTTGATAAAATAATTAAAAAATTAAACCTGAACATTTCCAGCCTCCAAAGGCATCCCATCACACTTAGACATAATTTAAACCTTTAGCCATGCAGTTTCTCCCACCCCCCAAGGCAGGTAGGACTCTGCCTCTCTCTGAACTCCTGAGTAATCATGTACTCCTGCGTTTGTGGAGCATCTCCTGCTCTGGAGATGAACTGGACTTGCTCATCTGCAGGCCAGTTCTGCTCAGGGACTGTCTTCACTCGTGAGCTTCTCTTAGAAGTTCAGTGATGCCCAAAGAGTGTGTGGAACCTGAATTTCTTTCTCCTTCCTTAGAGCAAACTGTGGGGGTAATAACGTCTTTAGAGCGCCCTGCGAAAGCAGACTGGTGTGGGACTCCCCTGAAACTCACCTCAGTGAGGAATCTAGCTCCACATTGGCTTCTCCTGGAAAGGAATCTTTAAAGAGTAATTTGCACAGGAATCCTCATCTGCTGGTGTCCTGTCGGGAGCCTGAGCTAAGGTAATTGCCATGGCACATGCCACCTCCTCACTCTTTACCACAAAGCCCCCACTCAAGGACTGCATCTCACAAGCCTGGGGGCCCTGTGGATCCAGGGGATGGCACCCTCAGAAGCCTGGACTTCATATCACTGGGGGCTTTTATTCCCTTTATGACACCACTATCTCAAACTATGCCTTATTTAATTGAAGACTGTTCTCCCTCCAATATGTTATATTCTCTGTGAAAATCACAGCTCTGTCCCCTTCCCTGTGACATCTTCTGACCATGAGAATGTACAAGTGTGTGAGTGTGTGAGAATGTGTGTTGTCTGAAAGTGTGAATGTGTGAGCACCCTGTTCATGGAACGCCCCTCTTGGTGCATCTGTATTCAAGGCTCAGTCCTGCAGGGACAGAGGAACTTGCTTTCAAGAGTTTCTGGCACAGCATCCTGCAGATGCGGCCACTTAGTAATTGTGTGCTGAGGACAATTACGTTGATGACAAATCTGGGTGTTGAGTAGAAAGAGCTTACTCATTATTTCTGGAATTATTATCCAGTTTAAAAAAAAGGGGGGGGACCTAGCTTTTGTGTGGATTAGTGGGTTCTGTCTTATATTAAAACTACGAATGCTACATTAAAATGAACACTTCCCAGCCTTCCTGGAATGTGTGTGTGTGTGTGTGTGTGTGTGTGGTGTGTGTGTGTGTGTGTGTGTGTGTGTGTGTGTGTGTGTGTTAGCAGATTTCTTCTGGTTCAACTTCAACTGCAACCCTGGGAGTGTGTATGGGCAGAGGAGCAGGAGGATCTTCTGGAAATTCTCCATGAGCACGGCTCTGCATGCACTGCTGGAGTGGCATGTGTGTTTGACAGAGTCTTCAGGAAATTTCTTAATCCTGTACCTCAGAAAAATATGCAGGTCAGCATTTGGAATAGTCCACCTGACTAGAATCTCTCTCTTTAAATCTGGCTATAAGGGAAGTTACTAAAAATTATTTTTAAAAAAGAAAGGAAATGGAGGAGAAGTCGTGTGCAGGTTTCCTCCACCCCGAGTGCTACAAATGCTTGCATGGCCTCAGCCTAATTTCCCACACTCCCTTAATGTCAGAGGCTCCCGATGTACTGATGAGCATATTCTGTTCTCTGTACCACTCAAATAACTGGGCCTTGATCCACTCAGCAGTTTCAGGGAACTGAAGAAAGGAAAATATAAGAATAAGAGATCTGTCCTTAAGAGTTGGGATTAAAAAATAAGATTTTAAGTACAGTGAGTGAGGAATGAGTAGACTTTCCTAAAAAAGATTACAGAGAGGGAAGGGAAATTTCGCTTTTGGAAAAAGTTGTTTTGTCACTCAGATGGGATTTCAGACAGTTGTCTGATCGGTATATAAGAAGTATAAAAAGAAATAAATGAACTAAACCAAATAAAGTGAGACATTGAAAAAATCCAATGGAGACTAAATATATAGGATCAAAAGACTGATGTTTTATTAGGGCTTCTGGAAACCTTTATCAGAACAGACTGAGAAGTTGGTTTCCTCTTTATTGAAACATGAAAGGTGTATGTTCAGGAGACTCAAGGAGTTGGAGGTGAAGTGTAAAGATGTAGGCTCTAGTTTCTTAAGCTGTATGAGGATGTGCTATGGCTTATTGCATCTGCAGATTTAGAGTGATCCCAAAGGCAGGGCAACTCAGCTTCACCTGAGGAATCCAGGCTGAGATGGGGTGCTGGGAATTCAGTTTAAGATGGTAAAGTTAGCCTTAAAATTGACAGCAACATAATGACCATCACAATAGTACCTAATATTGTCTGCCCCTCCATCCCAAGCCACTTCACATCATTTATTTCTGCCTTCCTACATTTTGTCACAAGACTTGGAAAGGTGTCTGGGCACCAAACAAGAACTAAAACTAGAATCAAACTAGGAAAAGCAGAGGGTAGGGCCATCAACCCACTAGGAGAGGGGAATAAGAAAAGTGACTGGTAATTCGACCTTGCATCTCTGAGAAGTGCTTTTAAAAGAGGCAATTTAGGAGACTCAGAACCAAGGGATCTGTGGCAAAGGGCAGAAAGAAAATTCCATTTCTTTAGTTGAATAAGATTCTGATTCATGCTTGAAAAACAGATACAGAAAATCTTATGAACCACAAATTATTTCAATCCTTTGTTTGAAAATAACTAGTCTCAGAGACGAATGATGTAGACACATGCTCATTATAGATCTGTAGCATCAAACTCTCCCAGTGAAGAAGACAATCATTCAAATCAGAGCTCAGACTAAAGCTGTGCCAAGATTTAGAGGCAGGATCGTCAGGTTTCAGGTTCCACGTGGGAGGACAACACAAGTATCACAGGAGCTTCACTTGTGTCCACATGAACCTCGTACCTCCAAAATATGATCACAGCAAGCCAGAATGCCATGAAATGGGTGGCTCGAGTGTAATGTGAATACATAGAATTTTTAAAAATTCTATTAATTTAATACTTCTCTTTTGGAAAGTAAAATATCTAAAAATCACAAACACAGATTTGACTCTATAATCATATTGTTAATGATCTCTGATTATAATGAGCATGTGATTTTCTTGAGAATGAAATTATCTATTGCTTTTTTTTGACAAATCAATTTGTGATGGCTCTGATATCACTCAAGACAAATAAATATATTTTTTCTGTCTTAGCCTTGAGAGAATTATATGGTGGGCACCCTAGATTTGGGAGTAGCACTTAATCTTTCTCTATGCCTATAAACCTGTAAGGAAGTCTAGACAGAATGGATGGAAGAGGGCAGGAGGCTATGCAATGCTTTTCTTTTCTTTGAGGACCTTTTGTTGTATATTGTGGAATATCAGTGTGATATTAGTCCTAGCAAAGGACTCAGGACTGTTGACCGGGACTGGTTGCTCTCTGCTTAATAACTGTCCCACTGAGAGACACGAACAACTGCAATAGGTGAGTCCTGGGGCCCCAACATAAAATAATCTAATGTGTGTACATGTGTGGACTTGTCAGTTTGTTACTAGATGGAATTGGAAGCTGTGAGAAAGCATGTAAATTTTAATTTCCAATTTTGCTGAAGTCAGGATTTCCATTCAATTTTTAAAATGCCCCATGAGTGCTTTTTGTGGCAATAGATGAAGGAAATCATTAACCTCTCCTCCAGGGACTCAGAAGGTAAAGCTGCTCAGGCAGGTTGCACAAATCATATCAATGGTAATAGCAATAATGCAGCACTTGATGTTTATATATAGGGTTGAAATTTTTGGTATTCATTATGAAGCATATGAAAGATACAGGAAATAATATAATGAACACCCAACTTCTTCAACTTTTAACAGTTTAACATACATGTTTCATATTTTTTCAAAGATTTATTTATTTATGCATACAAGCTGGGGTATAGGCCAGAGGTGTGGGGTGGCGAGAGGGTTCACCAGAGACAGTGTGGGGAGCAGAACAGGCAGATCGACGGAAATACACTGCTGAGGGGAGCAGCGGGTGAGACAGGAGAGGTCTGCTGTGCCATGTGGGAAGCTCCCTGGCCAGGGATCGGTAACTGGTAACTGCGGGATGGAACTCCTGCTGCAGTGGCTGCAGATAGCTTCATGGTCCTGAAACTTAACCCCTTGTACCACCAAGGAGGCCCGGTGGTGGGATTCTTTCTTATTCACATCAAAAATGAAGAGACAGTTGACAATTTTGTACATGTAAGATCCCAACAAGTGTGATTTTCCTCTAGAGAGCAACGAAGGTTATGATCCACAAAGATTTTAGATTACCATTATATTTGACCAGCTGATGATATTTTAATATCATCTGTTAGAATTAAAGGGAAGAATTAGATGTTCCCAAAGAGAAACAATACGTTCTCTAAAGGGGGTGTCAATGACAGTGGTGTTAGACTGGGGTCCCCTGTGGTTCTTGCCCCCACTTCTGTCTGGGTTTGGACTTGTGCTTTCCCTGCACCACCACCCAGTCACACTGCCAGTCACCTGTCACCAGAGCCTTCCCTTCTCGGTGTGTCCCCCACTTTTCTTCATTCTACAGTCATGCTTGTTTCATCCTTGTCTTCTAATCCTTCAACACTGATTTTTTTGTCAAATTTCTGAACTCATATTTCATATCAAAAAGCTCTTTCTGTTTGATCTGACTGTTCCTTTTATCTTGCATTCTGTCCTTTTGCCACAGAGAAGACACTTTATACTGTTTTTATGGCCATTACAGGTTTTTTGTAAACAAGATTTTTTTCTGTTAATTTTAAGTTTGTTTCCTGCTGTCTCCTTTTTTCACAGTTCCCCAATTTATACTCTTTTATGAGATACGTTTGAGTCTGTCCTCACATATCTAGAAGTGTGATTACTCAGCAAATCTTTATATTCCTCTTCAACTTTATTGGAAGCTGTCTAATCGCTTCCCAAGACACTGCATGCTTTCAGTGTCACCAGCAGAAGTCCTGTGGTCCTGTGACCACACTCTGTCACTGGGTTTTCAATATGTGGTAACCAAGATTCATTGAAAAAGCACACCTACTCCTTGGTCCTAAGACTACCAGGTCTCAAGGAAGGTATCCCTGACATTTCTGCCCCTCACCACGGCCATTCATATCCTGGGTTTCATGCAGGTCTTGTGGATGTTTCTTAGCACTGAAATCCCCTCCTGAACTGTTTACATTATTCGAACATTTCTATATATATTTGGGTTTTAGGGGATAATAATAACTGAAACTGATAAGTCTTTTCTTGAATTTTGTTCACAGAAATATTTTTCAGAATTTTTCATATTTTTTTTCTCTAAATGTACTTATTTTCTTACTTATTGTTCATTTTTCTACAGTAATTGGTTTCTCCCCTCAGGTATATTTTGCCCAATGCTCTAACATCCGTGATCCATTACCACAGTCCCTTGCGCTCTTCCCTGCCCTGTTTTGACCCTTCTCAGGGAAATGTAAATCAAAACCAAAATGAGATACTACCTCACACTGGTGAGAATGACCCATATTAAAAAAGAACTGGAAAAAACAAGTGCTGGTAAGTATGTGGAGAAAAAAGAACTCTCTTTCAGTGCTGGTAGGAATGTAAACTGGTCATTATGGTAAGCTGTGTGGAGGTTCCTCAGAACACTAAAAATGGATCTACTGGTGATTCTACTCCTAGGAGTCTAAGAACATAAAAACATTAATTCAAAACTTGCACACCTATGTTTTCATATTTTTTTAAAATCTAGCAAGTATGAACAGGGTATTGGATTAACAGATTTCCCTTTTAAATAGAATTTATCCTGTTAGATATTTTAAAAAGAAATCTGTGAGTGAGCTTCAGAAAGGATCTTTATTCTTCTCTTATTTAGAGTCTTGGTAGACTTATTATCCAATAATATAAGTGGGAAAGGTCTATGGCATAACAAATTTATTTCAATCTATAGATGCTGGTGGCTTTTCATTCTTATAAATTATGAGATCTATCTTAAAAACTATTCTGATGGGAAAGAGGCAGAAATACATTTATTGGTCATTTTTAAAGGGCAGTTCTTTGAAAGAATAATTTTGTGGGACTAGTGTACATATTTGAGTGACTACAACTAATTAATAAGATGAATTCATTCAACTTCCTTGAGAAAAATCTCCAATGGCTAATGTTGAAAGATGATGGAAGAATTTGTGTTATTCTAAAGTACAAGGTGATTGATTTTTAATCTAGATTTTTCAATTACACCAGATCAGAAACACATTTATCATTATTCTCTTGCTCTGAGACATATGGACTCAAATACATGCCAAAATTATTCCATTAGGGGCTAACAATTAATGACCCAAATGGAGTGCCATTTTCATCAGGTAAAATGGCAAATTACAAAATTACTTTCATTTTTATTAACTAATTTATCTACATATATTAATCTTTTTGCTTATTATGCTATTTATTATGTATCAACTAAAGGTAAAATTAAGAAAAGAGTTTATATTAGGTAAATATGAAAGGAAATTGCAGAAGAAAATTGACATTTTGTCAATTTTGCTTTTTGTTTGGAGTTTTTTGGAAGTAAATTTGTTGACTACCTTAAAATTAAATGCTTGTATATGTAACAGTCTTATTTGTTGCAATGAAACTGGAGTGTTTCTTCAAGACCATTAACTTCAGAAGACATTTTTGCTTTTCATAAAATGTGCATACTGGAAAAGAGAAATTCTAAAGAGTAATGCTGGCTGCTCCACAGCAAACTGATGAGAAAAAGGAATTCCCTTGATGGCATCACAGTAATACCTGCATTTGCTTGTCTAGACAGAAGATTTCTGCCGAACTCTGGTGTACATTTCATGTGCCAACTTGACTTGGCCATAAAGTGCCCAGATACTTGGTTGGGCATTGTTTCTGAGACTGTCTGTGAGCGTGTTTTTAGATGAGACTAGTACTTGAGTTAATGAACTAATTAAAATAGATCAACCTTCCCAGTGCAGGAGAGCATCATGTAATCCCTTAAGAACAAAAAGTGGAGGAAAGTTGAATTTGCTCTTTCTGTCTTACTGTTGACCTGGGACATTGCTCTTCTGCCCTCAGCTTGGGTTTTATACCATTGCTCCCTTGGGTCTCTAGCTTGCAGACAAGCATATCGGGGGACTTCTCAGCCTCCTTATAGCTTGAACAATCCCTCACAATAAATGATCCCTATCCAATGCATTCCATAGGTTCTATTTCTCTGGAGAACTGTAATACAAGAATCACATAATATTAATATCTGTAGGATGCAGACTATGCACGTTTGAATTGTCCAGAGAGAGGTTGAGATGAGAACAAAATTCTTGACTCCTCTTAGTACGTAACAGGGTTTTACTCTGTTATTAAGGGAAATTTTTAAGAGTGAGCTAGTTAGAAACTTATTTGCAAAAATGTTTATCTAAAGCAATTTTTAAAACTAATCATTTCCCTTTTTCTCTTTCAATGAGTTCCTTAATATGTTTTCTAACAAAATATATAAATACATTACAATAAGAGAACTTGCTGAATATCGCAGAACTAGTGATTTGAGAGAATATTATTTTAACCCTTTCTACTCTGCATCAGGATTTCTGTGATAATTACTTTCAACTGATACAGCTTACTTTCTTGACAAACTATTGTTGGTTATTACTCTGTTTAGAAAAACAGAGACTAAGATCAAATATGATTTGCTAAATATTAATATGTAATTCTTATTAACTCTAAAAATCTTGAGATATTTTACTTTGTGATATTTTGAGAACTGAAAATTTTTATTCATATGACTTTTATCTCATTTGATTTTATGAAAATTAAAATAACACTAGAATAATAAGGGTAGGAATAACTGCTCAGCATCTAATTTATATTAAGCAGATCAAAATATTCATAAAAGACAAGCACACATCCCTGTCTTTACCATGTACTCACCTACCCTGCAGAACACCTTTTGCTCTCTTCTAAGTAAAAGAGATAAATTGAGTAAATGATGCGGCTTTCAAAACAAATGAGTCCTATAATTTTATTACCAAAAGGTGCAGGTGGACCAACAACATTCAATGAGCAAGGGATGGACATTTACCATCCCCCGGGTTGTGTTCATGTGTTCTTGTTTTATCAATGCAGTTATCCCATGAAGCACCTACTCACCACTCCCATTTTGTAAGGGAGGATACTGAGACTCAAAGGACTATGTAAGCTGTACAGGTAATCATCTTAAAATCCCCACGGCAGCTTCACTCTATTTCCCATCAGCTTTCCCATGAGAATGTCAGAGAGTAGAGCCCAGAGCAATTAGACCCCCTCCTCCCAGCTCTGAAACTTTCTGTCGGATATCCTCCCCACACCCCTCAGCAGATGACAGTGCACATTGCCCCACCTACAACCCCAAGGAGCTGCTGAGCAGCTTGTGAACCCTTCCATTCCACCCATTGGCTGAGGCTGAGAGGTTAGTCCTCCAAGACAATTACATGTGCGGCATATAATGACATCTCAAATCAAAAACTAAATTCTATTCATGTCTAGTTCTCATAGAAAAAAAAATCTAAATGGTTCTACTTCTTTGGCTGCATGTTATCAATTGGTGCAACATGTTCTCTAATATCTTATCTCTTCTATAATTTAGCTTTGCTTCATTTATCCACTTTCCAGGATTCAACAGCTTTATAAAAGTTAATGATGGATGTACTGATTTGCTGTAACCTCTTCTTAACTTTTCAATTATCACTGATGGATTAAAAAAACTGAATTTTCCTGAAAATCCCCAATAATATCACATTTGAATAGGACATGATTAACAACAAAAAGTTTGCAAATTTGAAAAGATGAAAAATTTCTTTAGGCTGGGGAATTAATATTCTGAAATTAGAGTCCAAGGATACTTGAAGTTCCATGGGTAGACTTCAAAGGAGTTTCGAAAATTCTTGAAATCATGTGCCAAAAGTATCTGAGATAGAGGTTCAAAGCTTAAAATATTTAACTCACTTAAAATTAACTGACGATATCATTGCTTCTAATATCTGCACAAGCTGTTAGAGAGTTAAATGTATAAACAATATGTCAAATATATAACATTGTGATCAATTACTTAGAATTACTTTTTTGTTTCTTTGAATATCATATTTTTTAACTAATGAGAATACTAGATACATATTACTCAATTTAGATAGAAATTTAGATTGAAAATTGGTTGGATGTTTTCGTTCAGTTATTGTAAGAAATAGGTTTATATAAAAGGGATCACTCAATATAAATGTCTTTATGTTCTGTGAACATGTTTTTAATAGGTTCACTTTTATTAATGAGAACAACTAAAAGATTATGAGAGAGCAAGAGCACTGGAAGGACTAAAACAGAGAAATACATGACAATTAACTTATAATAAACTTCTTTTATACGTGGTGATTCTGCAAATACTTCAATAATATTAATAGCAATAATAACCATTAAGATTTTCACTCTGTAGTGTCTTTTTCTTTATTTTTTAAAATATCCTTGTTTATTTTTTCACAGTATAGGATTTCTCCCCACAGGTGCAATCACCATAATTTTCCCACCACCAAGCGTCCATAGTCCTACACCACACTCCACTGCACTCTACTAAGGCATATAAAACATTTTGAAAAACTGGGATAATATTCACAACAGAGAAGTAGTCGTAGCTGTAAATATCCAGAGTACTTACACAGCAGTGAGGAACTTTGGCATTTGATGACTTGTGCAAGTGTTTCCTCTAAGTAACTCCTCCGTGACAGGAGCATTGCCAGGACAGCTGCAAGGTTTTGAGAGTGACAGGAAGGTGAATGGGTTCACTGGAACAGGGATAGTGTTCTTCATTGGTGATCAACAACTGTATTAGCTATGCCAAAGAGTATTTTTTTTTTGATGATTAAAATCAGTTTTTATTCATATAATGTAACCTTAACTGACCAGCCGTTCTTTGAAAAATGTTGGATTCTCTGAAATTCACAGTATTCCATGGCTATAGGCATCACTTCAACACATTCAGAAGTCTACCAAGCAGAGATTTTGCTGGTGTTGTCATTGGACTGATTAAGATCTAGTGTTTCTATGGTGATGGCATCTGTCCTTCCAGGTGGAAGAGGTAGGGGGCATTTATACAACTTGTGTCCTACTCAGCCAGATTGTAAGAGGGTAGAGTTTTTCTTCAATCTGCTTCTTCTCCATTGCCTTCAGCTCAAAAAAATCTAGGGTTACATAGTTGGGGTGGCATATTCAGCCATACTTCAGGGTATTTGAATGGCTCCTCCATTTTGCTGTGAACCCATTGGGATCAGTCCATATGAATCCTCTCAGTGGTGACCATACTCATAAGATCCACAAGAAGACCTCAATAAAAGGAACACTTAATGACACTACTTATTCTTCTTTTGGTGTTCGTTCTACTTCCTTCTGGATTTTCTCCTAGCATTCTGTTTTTGCCTGCTCTACTTCCTTTGCAGGTCTTTTCTGCTCTCTTCCCTCGAATTGCAGTTTTCCCTAATGTTTCATCTCCAGCTCTCTTCTCTCTAATTCTGCCATGCGTTGTCTTTGCTGCCCATGTTTTTAACTCTATCTAGTGCCCTTCAGAGCAGTGAATTCACAGCGGAAGTGCTACTCCTGTCCTGAGGGCAGCCCAGCCCCACCCATACTCACACCTGCTCCTCCCCCAGTTCCTTCTGCCCTAACAAAGGAAACCACAGATTCTCCAGTGAAACCTGTGGAGGTTAGCCTCAGTTCCTTCCTTATTCCTTGTCTCCTCCTATTCCATAATATTTAAATTTCTCCTACTTCTGCCTCTTTACATTCTTTCACCCTGTTACTGTTCAGCTTCTCCTCAAGTAGTATCCAAATGCCCAATAAACCCAGGTTGTTTTTTTTTTGATCATGAATTGTGTGTCTTTAGGTTTATTGCATCTTCTGCAAGCAGTGCATTCTATAGAAAATGTAAATTGTATTCTCTCATTTTTCTACTGAATCTATCTTGACTGAACATCATACCATCTTCCTCACTTTCCCAGCTTGAGAATGCAGTTCAGTTCTGAGGAATGGAAGTCCTCATTCTTCTGTGGCCCCCAACCCTAGCAGCTACCATTGCCTGGCACCTCCAGCTCCTCAGCTGTTTTCCCTGATTCCACTCATCTGCCTAAAGACAGATCCTCTGAACGGAACCCAGGGGTCACCAGTCCTTCCCTTGGAGGAAGTTTCACCAACTAAGGAGACTGACTCTTGACATAGGCTAGGGACAGACGTTGACCCCACAGCTGGAACCTGGGGCGGCACTTCCATGTGTGCCCCATGCCTGGGCAGGGACCCAGGGCAGGGGTGCAGAAGGAAAATGGTAGGAGAGGGGTGCCCAAGGCAAGAAGGCACAAGACAGGGACGGGTGCAGGAGCATTCAGGGACAAGATGGGGGCTCCCAGGGCAGGGTGTGTAGGCAGTGCTCAGGATTGACAAATTCAAAGAAAGAATTGAGAAGGATTTTAAAGTGATGTTGTTCCTTGAGCCCAAGGGCAGGGCTCCTCTGATCAGGAGACCCCGGGAGCCCCGGATAGAGCACTTAGACTTTTGCAACAATAAAAAGAATAATATTTCAACATATATTACTACTATTCTCTTCAATGCCTTTTTGTTTTCAAGGGCACATCTGCGATTTTTTTTTTATTAGCTTCTAGGGAAGCAAGTAATTATTAAGTAGTATATTAGCATTATTAAACTCATTAAAACTCATGAAATACAAAATATTTCAAGTTTTATGTAGAATTCAGTATAAAGAATAAGACTTCTTTAAAGTGCTATCCAAAGGGGTTTAATTACTAAAAGCTTAAAACACATAAACATGCATACATGCATGCACACACACACACACACACACACACAAATTATCACCAGCTCTTCTAATAAGAACACAAGTGGTTTTAGAATATAATTCTATAAAAGTACTTCTGAAAAGTTCAAGGGCCAGATAGATTTTTTTGTCCTAGCTCATATGACATTTAATGTAAATCAAACTGAAACCATCCTTGTATTAAATGTAGATTTTGGCCTTGGACTGTAAAGTGAATTTTTTACTGTATTTTGATTTAAGTATTGTTAAAACTGCACACAAGGTCATAAACAGAAAAATATATATATATAAGACTGTCATGAAAGTGAATGTGGTTACAAAGAATCCTTTCTTTAAAACTCCAGATAAGTGAAATTCCTTCCTGTGAAATCCAAGTTTGCACATTCTCATATTGGGGTAAGAGCACTTCAGCGACTGTGCGATGCACACAGCTTTGAAATATTAATTACAGTCAGGATTTTTTTTTTACTTTAATGAAAGCCTTATGTATGTGAGATTTTCCAAAAATGTGAGAATCTCCCTCCCTTCTCTCCCCCTCCCTCTCAAATCTCTTGGAATACGTGCAAAACACTTCTAAGTACAGAATGTACTTTTCTTCAGTGCTGTCAATTTTTCCTAATGACCATTTATATAAACCTCAGTAATGTTGAGAACAGAGAATTCCTGCAGCCATATAAATAGCTTGTGAGAACTCTGCCCTTGACCCCACTGCACCAAGGGAATACGTGTTTCTAATTACTGTATCCTGCTTATGGCCCATGACCAAAAGTCTTGAACGTGGTCATTCTTGTTTCCTTGGCTGGTCAGCAGTTATAGCATTGAGTCACAGCCAGAGTCCAGCTCATGGATGGAGATTCCAGGATTGGCTGTATTGTCTAGTAGGAAAACGGATATGCAACAAAGAGCATATTAACCTGAGTAAAACTGTCCAGAGGAAGGCAATATTTATCACCAAGTTAAGATATAGAAACTAGGAAGTCATTGCAAACTGCATTTACCCAAAATACTAGGGCATTCTCATTGGGCCAAGCATTTCTCAATTCTCTGGTATTAGACAAGCAGTAGACATGGCCTCAAGGGTAACCAAATATGCTTGCTTCTCAAATGACAGCCTCAGAATAAACATAAGTTTCCTGCAAGTCTAGATAATACTTTCTGTTCTTCCATGTTCTCCTTCTAATCAGGATTAGGTTAACAGAAAAAATATAAAACTCTTAGGTTTTAGCATTCACCTTCATGTTTTACATTTTCTTCTCTCCAAACCCACTTCTTAATGGTATATATAAAACAATTTTGCACGTATCTGACATCTAAGAAATGCCCTCTGCTTTGCAGGGGGCAACTCAATACAGAATAATGATGATTATTAACACATTTAAAAAGAGTTTGCACAGTCTTTCTGATAATTGTAGAGCAGAGGGTTCCCAGCCCTTTCTGCTATGGACTTGTTTGGGGATTCCATCAGGCATCGTAACCCCTCAGAGATCTCCCAGCTTAAATAGAAGTGAATACAAACCCAGTTCTCTCCATGTGAAATGACCACACTAATTCACAGACACCTTCACTCAGAATACCTGTAAGTCAACAACATTGTCTCACGAGGCTGTGTCCATGGCCATATAAAAAAGGACTTGAGATTCTGAAGTTCACGGGGAGTGTTTCTTTCATCAGCATGGCATGAGGGTAAGTGTGGCTTCTGCTGAGTGGTTAGCAGGGCTATGTGGACATCAGCCTTGGTGCCACCTTTGACTTTGGCCAACTCTAATACTGTGACAGTTTTCCTTAAATCCATGTAATACATTCCTGATTAACTCTATATCCCAGAAAAAGCATATGTCTACCTGCAAGTGACTACCAAAACTCCTTAAAGGAAATTGAGAGCACAATTGTATTGTCTAATATTCTCTCATCACAGGTAGGAATCTTGTCCTTTAGCTATTTTTAAATAATTTCTTACACGTGTAACTATTTTGCATTACATATTAACATGTAAACTCTCACCATCCCTTTTAGAATAAGGGAGGATATAAAACTTTCAAAATTAGAAAGGATTATGGTTTTAATTATGCCACAGCTAGACTGGGAGGCATTTCATTATAAACAGAGAACAGGAGTTTCTTTCACTCACCCCATCTTCAATTTAATAATTTAGCAATCAGCACAGAGGATTCTAAACACTGACAACCAGCAAAGGGTTGATCCATGTCAAAGAGATAGAATGGTACTGTCAGAAAAAGATGAAAAAAGGGGGACATAGAAACCTAGTTCTTGTGAAAATGATTTCTCCTTCTTCCCCCTCTCCACATCAGCTTGAGAACAGCCCCCTTGGCTCACATTTGCTCAGGGTCTCCTTTCAGCAGCCCGCAGGCATCCTTCCCTCCAGCTTCATGAGCTTTCAATGAAGTTCTCCCCTTTGCGAGAGACATGTGACATCACTAGGAAACACCGAGGATCATAAGTAGATGTCCCTTAGTAACCTCTCCTCTGTCCTGTGCTCTTTTCTGACACTTTTGATCTCTCCACGCCATGACAGCCTGTCCTTCCTAACCTGCCTTGCGTCCTTCTCCACCAGGTGTGCGTCACTACCCGCCACAACACCTAGTGGTCTAGTTTCCTCTTTATCCCATAGTGTGGCCACCTCACTGTTCCTAGGCATGTCTTGTTTCAAATTTAGGCTGTGCATATGTAACTGTCTCTCTCTCTCTTTCTGGTAGGGGAGGGAAGCTGAGAGAAAGACCCAGCATAATGATCATGCCTTTCCCCAAATGTACCAGAGTTCCCTCCTACCATAATATTTCTCCATTAGAATGTGGCCACTCTAACATTTTAGGCAGAACGTATTTCTATCAGAAAAAAATGTCATTATTGACTAATGTATAAAAATGCTTTCTTTCTGTTTTCTACTTTGTTCTTCTTAAGTCAATTGAGGAACTGTTTCTTATCCCATTCTAACACAGGGAAATGACTGGGATGACCCTATTACTGGATTTCATTACATGCATTATGGGAGATGTATTTTTAAAATCCTTTGATTATTGTCCGCTGCCCTTCCTATGATAAATTAATGGTGACATCGATATGTCTAGCGCTCTTGGGATGCATATTTTTCATGAATAAAATAAGTCAGAATTTATATTCTTCCCCAGAGATTTAGGCATCGAATAAATCTTTTAAAACATCCTTCTGAAGCAAACAGGAACATGATTCTTCCTGTCCTAGATGTGTCAATCAAGGTACCTGCATGGTTCTACTAAAAGTGAAGTCCACAAGGAATCATTTTTGCTACACAAACCATATATTTATGGTTTTTGGATTGAGGATGAGCAACTGACTGAAGGTCAAGAAGCTCTGGGCCAGTCTGTCATCTACAACAGTCAGGGTTCAAAGATGAATTAGACCATGGGATTCTCTCAGGAGTCTGACCTGAGCTTATAGAGAAAAGAAGAGTTAAAGGTGAAAGTCAAAATACTAATGAAAATGATATAGTTAACTTTTGCAAGTACTACTCACTATTTTTTTATTAAGAGAGATTAATTTCTTAGAGTATCATTATTTTTTCTGAAACAAAATCACTAAACTAAAATATTCACACCCTTTTAAAAAATGTGACTTCTCTTTCAAAATGTTTAGGATGGCTATCTTCAAATTTTGGCAAGAAAAATATAGAGAGCCAAAAAAAAAAAAAAAAGATTGCTTTCACTAGAAAGATTGCTAAAGAACAATTGGTTAACTAAAACGATTATCCCCCGACATATAATTCCTCGCTTGAACAAAAGGTTTCCAAGCTGCTCCACAACTTGACTCTAAATGAGTTCAGCGATTAATTTATCTGATGAAAGGCGCTCCATGCTTCACTATGCCCTAGAATAAAGAGAAATTGATTCTTCAATATCATTGTTTTCACACATTAAGTGGTAGCACAAATGAATCATTCATAATTCTCTACGCATGAACCTCTAGATTATGGCATGCTTCTGAAATACTTCAAATTTTTATCAAGTACTTATAAACAGTACCCAAACAAAGAACTTATCTTATCAGTTCTGGGCTAGAAATATACAAATAAAATTAGGTGAATTTGATTTGTGTGCTTGCCACCTAAAATATGACTATGATTTGAATGGGTGAAATCTTTGCACACTGTTTATGTTTTAGATACTGTGTTCTCACAAAATATTTGCCATGTTCATCTGCATGACTGAAGGGGTCATCTTTGATCTTAGGTGGATTGCCTGCTCTGCTCTACTCTGAATTATGTGAATTTCAATGGATGTGTCATCCAATACCACATATTTAATGATCTATGGCTTGATTTGGTTACAATTACCAGTTGAATTTTGCTATAGATTGCGCGTTTGTGTTCCTTCCAAATTCTTATGTTGAAAATTGGAGGTGAGGCCTTTAGGAGATGATGGCAAATCCTCATAAGGGAATGAATGATCTCTTATAAATAAGAGATCCTCCACTTCCAAAGATCTTCCTTTCCTTTCCAGCATTCGAGAACACACTAAGAAAAGGGTATCTATGAGCCGGAAAGTGTATCTTCACCAGACACAGAATCTGCTGATGCCTGGATCTTAAAATTTTAGCCTCTAGGATGGTACAACATAAATTTCTCTTGTTTTTAAGTCACTCAGTCTAGGAATTTTGTTATAGCACTCTGAAGGGAATGAAACAAATTGTGTCCCCCAAAAGAGGTGTTGAAATCCTCACCACTGGCATCTGTTAATGTGTTGGAAATAGTCTTTGCAGATGTAATCAGGTGAGTGCATTCTAGAATGTGTTGATGTCTTTATAAGAAGAGGAGACCAAAGAAGATGGCCAATAAGCACTTGAAAAGATATTTATTACCTTATTATTAGGGAATTGGAAATCAAAACAATAATGAGATATCATCTCATTTTCACACCTGTGAAAATGTCTATTATTTAAGAGACAAAAAACAAGTGTTTGAGAGCTGTGAATAGAAAGGCACTCTTGTACACTGTGGAATGTAAAGTGGTGTGGCCATCATAGGAAGCAGTTTGGAGATTCCACATAAATTTAAAAATAGAAATTCCATCAAATACAGTTATTGCACTTCTAGGTATTTACCCCCCAAAGTACAAAAACACTAATTTGAAGAGCTATGTATAACCCCATCATAGCATTCATAGCATTATTCTCATTAGCCAAGAGCTAGAAACAATCTATATGCCCCATGAGAGATGATTATATGAAGATGTCTCATATATATATATATATATATATATATATATATATATATATATATATATATGCACACACACACACACACACATACACACACATAAGTACACAACGGACTATTACTCAACCATATACGTGTGTGTGTATATATTTATATACATACATATGAAATCTTGTCATTAGCAACAATATGGATGGACTTAGAGGGTATTATGCTTAGTGAAACAAGTCAGGTGGAGAAATACAATGTATGACTTCATTTATATGTACTATATATATGGGGAAAAAGCCAAAAAGAAATGAATGAACTAAATAAAACAAAAACTTTTAGACTTGGGGCCACCCTGGTGGCACAAGGGGTTAAGTTTCAGCACTGTGAAGCTATCAGCAGCCACTGCAGCAGAAGTTCAATCCCCGGCCAGGGAGCTGACCCACATGGTGCAGCAGACCTCTCCTGTCTCGCCCGCTGCTCCCCACTGTTCTGCTGCCCACTCTGTCTCTGATGAATCCTCTCCCCCGCCCACGTCTGGCCTACACTCTAGTTCTTGTTATGCATAAATAAATAAATCTTTAAAAAAAAACAAAACCTCTTAGACTATAAGAACATGTAGTGGTTACTAGAAAGCCAGGAGACAAAAATAAGTAAATTGCATGAAAGGGGACAATTGCATTGTGGAGGAGAGAATTGGACTTTTAGTTTATGGTATTATATAAACTTACATAACATTAAATGTTACTTCAATTAAAAAAATCTAAAGAAGAGCCATAGATATACCAATAGAAGGGCTACATGAAGAGCCATGGAGAGATTGGAGGGACATATTTACTTGCCAAGAATGCCAAGGATTGCCTGCAACTGCTAGAAGCTGAGAGGCTGAAACAGATTCTCTGAGTTCCCAAGGAAGAACTAACCCTGCTGAACCTTGATTTTAAATGTCTAACATTCAGAGCAGTAATAGAAAAAGTTTTTGCTATTTTAAAACACCCTGTTTGTAGTAATTTGTTCTGGCAGCTCTAGGAAGCTCAGCTATGTGTGAATGAATGGATTTTTTAAGTTAATACGTGAAACAATCCAAACTTTAGAAAGAAAAGCACTTTTTGAAATGACAAGATTATTGAGTATCTTTCTCTTTTTCTCTTTGTTTCTGTCACTCATTCATAAAACTATGTTGCAAACAGCTACTCTATTAATGACTTTAGAGTTTATTTTTGGTATGGAGATCCAGAGTTAATTTTACATACAACCCAGTCCAGATAAGATGGAACAGACCAACACAGAATGTAAATATAGGAGGCAACTTGTGTTTGTATGTCTTCTTTGCCTTTTCTCTCTCCTTATGTTTCTTTCAGAATCATGGAATGGGGTGCCCAATTTTGTTTCATTCTTTACACAAGGAATTCCTAAATCAATTGTTAAAACTGTGTTTTATCTTTCTGCAAAATTGTTGAACATGTGACTGCCAACAAAAAACGTTAACATTTTTTGAAAAATCCAGAAAGCTATTAGTGTTTTCTACACACACATACATGCATAATTAGGAAGCTATTAAACTGTTAGTTAGTAGACATGGGCACGAGGCTATCAGAATATTGTCCAAGACTTTCCTTGGAAATGCTGACGGGAGGTCAAGGTTATTATGTCTGTTTGTCTTATTCATATGTGCATGTTAGAGATATATTTCCTATTCAACTGTATTAATATTTATAGAATTAATGAAAAGCTGAGATTATGGCTTATTCTCTTAAACCATCAAAAGTAAAGTTTAGGGAAAGCAAATAAGGGATCAGGAGGAACAAATAACAATAATAAGAAGAAGAAGACTAGCAGGCAACAACATATAAGAGACATTTTGGGGCGGGGGGAAGGGGTTAAAATGCGGGGGAGAAGAGCACAAGGGACTATGATGACATTTCACGGGTGAATTGGTGGTGAGAATTTTACAGGGAATACACAACAATGAAATACATACCTACACACACACATAAATAAATAAATAAATAGAAAGTTTAATTCCATTGCCATCCTGAACATTCCTTCAAGAATGGTGCTGAGCTTTGATGACTGAATGCAAAGGCCACAACTGTGATAGATCGATAAGTACTGATTCTGTGAAAAACAAAGTCATATAAACAATTACGATAAATAAAAATCTTTATAAAAATCATTCTTTTTCTTTATTGCTGAGCACGTCGGTCTTGGTAGCACTTCCAAGGTGGGCGCAGCCTCTAGTACTCTATTACATATTTCAGTGTAAGACATTTTAGGTTATAAACCAAGTCTACACTGTATATATGTTTTCAGAAGTATTTTTCCTCATTGAACCATATGTACTTTTAAACATGTGAAAGTATGGAAACATCAATGTCTAGTGTCAGTCTCAAAGTTCTATGAAGACCTGCTGCTCTTTATTGCCTAAAAGGCCAAACCCCAAGGGTTTCCTTCACAATTTGGGGTGTCTCTGAGTTTGAGTAATGTCTGTGAGCTTCTTGGTTTCCACTCAATCCAAGCAGCGTTACGACTTTGGTCATTTGGATAAGGCATGTCATTCTGACTTATTGTGAATGTTTGATTGTGAACTGTCAAATGTACTTGTAAATTCTAGAGAAAAATCTCCTGTGTGATAGATGCAAAAAATAAAAAACTACATTAAGTATTTGACATATAAATATGTATTTACTACTGCTATTTGAAAACATGTACTTATAATAATGATTGTGAAAATTATTAATTCTACATACAGGTACAATTTGAAGAACTTTTAGATATTTGCTTAATATTACAATAAAAATAAATTACAGTAACATGAATATTTTGAATATTCCATTAGTTAGGCTATTATGACTCTCTGAGTTATATTGTTTAAATCAAATATTTAAATTAAATTAATAATACAAACTAGGTTAATAGTGATCTGGTTAATTATAATTCCAATCTGTTTAGAAGTCTTTGGTATATTGGAATTTAGAGTTAAAACAAAATAACCTTTAAAAATTGTTATTAAATTTGATTTTCTTACACAAGACTCACTCCAAAAAAATCCTTAGGGAATATTTTAATTTTATGAGGATGAGTTAAAAACATATCATGTGCCTCATCAAATTTTCCACTGAGGAAAAATCCCATATTTGGATACTATCCATAATAATATCAATCTTGAGAAGAAATAACAAGAATATAATTTATAAAATATGTGGAGAAAATGATGGAGGGAAGGAATATACTTTATTCTCCTAGTCAGTTTTTTCTAAAGGCTACATTTATAATCATTACAAGGTGAAAATATCTTGTAGTTTATGAAATAAATTTTAAGTTATTACAATGGACACTGAATCTTACTCAGTAGTTAAAGACAAAGTATGTTTTATAATTGTCCAAGTAGTAAATCCTCAGCAAAAATTTCCTTCTAGAAAAAAAAATGCTTCCTAAAATCTTTTCCCTGAATTATACTCAGCTGTGCACCAAAAGGCTCATAATCTCCATAAATGTACCAGTTGGAATTGAGCCTCTATTTGGTGTTGCAAATGTGAAAAGCATGTCAGCATGAGCAAATCTGCAGCTGACAGGATTGGAGATTTATCATTCTTGAACAAGAGTCCAACTTTGAAAATTTGGGTTCAAAATTATAAAATTGCAGAGATCATTTGGGGGATGGTGCAGCTTCAGATTTATTCTGGAGTACCAGACTTTATGATTCCACAGTGATGTCTCCTGTGACTGGACATCAATGGTTTGTTCATTGGGACAGTGTGTCTTAGGCTTCTGTAACAACAGGAGCAGTGGATTAAATAACAAATCTTTACTTTGGTTTGAGAAGTTGGGAAGTCTAAGATCAAAGCGCCTGCACATTTGCTTCCTGGTGAGAGAGTGTGCAAATAGTGACCATCGTGCTGTGTCACACTTGGGGGGGGGGGGGAGAGAGAGATCATTCCTTATTTTTTAAACTACTCTTCTCAGTGGTCTTAAGCTCAGTCCACCCTTGCCACTCACCAATAAGTTCCTGTCATAGACCTTGTCACTACCAATAACCACATCCCTTCAATAATCTTCATCTGACGCATCCCATTTTTTTACTTTCTTCTTTGTCAGCTCATTCCTTTTTATTGCCTCCATGGTAACAATAATCCTTCACGTGCCATCCCAACCACAGAGACCTCACTCTATGTCAGTGCTCTATGGTCTTCTTCCCAATCCCCATGTTCCAGTCCTCCATTCCTTATAATGCTATGTCTTTGGAATCAGTCACTGCATACAGCTTTAGCTCTGCTGCTGTATTTTTGCTTGGTGAAAATCACTTCTGCTTAAAACCCACTCTCTATTCACTCTACATCTGCACTATTGCATCTGAATATGGCTGTAGAAACATTTTTATCTACACTGATCTCCTCTGAAACTGATAGCCACAAGCACCGGTGTGGCTAATGCTACACCATGATTCTAATGCATTTCCTGTCCCATTCACCATCCCTCTCTCTGAAATAACTGTTTTATTCATTTTTCCCTCTAACCAAACATCTAGAACCTCTTTTCTCTTGTTTGCTACTTCAAGGAAATAAAATAGATTAAAATAAAGCCACCAAATTGGGACATCCAGAAGTTCTGACCACCATACATACCCAACTACTAGGATTTTATCTATGTCTGTCTTATCTTGTTACTTTTCTTCTATTATCAATCCAAAGGCAATCTCTCCTCTCACAGATTAGATTCCACCCTTTCTAACCTATTCAAGATGTTTGCTCCAGTAATTCTCTCTCTGCAACAATTTTTCCCATTCTTTAGAAATTGAACTATTGTTATTTCTCCAGTCTCAAAAACAAAAACAAATGCCAAAAATCCTCTCTAGGCTCCACTTGCTCACCACTTAGTCACTGGCGAAAGCAACCCCTGGCGGTGATTTTGTTATCATGCCAATGCCATTGCATTTTTAACAGCCAAGGGAGAGAGAACCAATTTGAAGCCAACAGCAAAGTGGTGCTTCTAGATTTAAATTTCAGAATGACCCTCATTTTATTTTTTTTAATTATAACTCAATTATAACTCAAATTATAAAAGCATCAATTCTTATCTTTGATGAGCTATAACCAACTAATTTTTTTTGTGTGTGGACCATGTTCTGTTCTCATAACTAAGAAATCTGTCTAACCCAAGGAAACTAAGATTTTCTCCTTTGTTATAGTCTAGAACATTTAGTTGTATGTTTATATGTAGAACTAGACACATTTTTAATTCACCTTTGACTGTATTTTTCTTTATTTCCCCATACGAATATCCAATTGCCCTAATAATGTTTCAAAGATTATCTTCTTGCCAACTGAATTTTCCTTGTAGCTTTATCAATATTCAATTACCTATGTATGTTTGGGTCTCTCTTTGGACTCTGCTTTCTGACTCATTAATCAATTAGCCTATTTTGATGCCAAAACCACACTGTCTTGATTATTGTAGTTATATATTAGTTTTTAAAATCAAAAAATATGTAAGTCCTTCATTTATCTTGTTCCTTTTCAAGGTTGTTTTGTCTGTTCTGGGTCATTACAATTTCATATGAAATTTTGAATTAGGTTGTGTATTTTGACAAAAATTAAAAAAGGAGAAAATCAAGCCTATAGGGATTTTGGTTGAGACCATATGGAATCTACAGATAAATTCGAGGTGGATTGCTCTCTTAATATTGAAACTTCCAATCTATGAACACAATATATCTCTACATTTATTTAGGTCTTCTTTAATTTGATTCATTAATGTTTTGCTTCAGGGCATAGGACTTAAGTGTATTTTTAATTATATTCATCTCTAAGTGTTTCATATTTGCTATTCTACTCTAGTGGTACTATCTTTTAAATTTCAATTTTTGAATATATTTTCCTAATGTCCAGAAGTACAAATGTTTTCTTCTATTTTTTTGTGATACTACACTCAGTAGTATCAAGTATATTCATATTGTTGTGCAACTATCACCACCATCTTTCTCTATTGTTTCATCTTATAAAAATGAACCTCTATACCTATTAAATAATGGTCCCTCATTCCTCCCTTCCCATAGATCCTCAGTATCACTACATCTCTTTCTATTGCTAAACATTTTTTCTCAACATAGTCATATTTTCCTGCTTCTTTGATGTCAAATATATAGCTATAGATGTATAGATAGATAGATAGATAGATAGATAGATAGATAGATAGATAGATAGATAGGATGATAGACATTATGAATTGTACTTTCTTGGACCCTAGGTATTAGTTTATTCCTATAATATTCTTGGCTTTTTTTTTTGTGGAATGCTGATAAGTTACATGTAAAGTATTGGATACTTTAGAAGTCTAAAGCCTTTCATCTGGTGTAATTTTGCTCCAATATTAAGGCAGTATTTCTTGTAAACTCTGGTGGTCATGGATTAGGAAATTTCTCACTATTACTGTAGGACACTAAAAATTCCCGGCCCTATGTTATTGTAAGGATTGTTTTTTCTTTTCTTCTTGTGCAGTTTTCTGACATGTATAAGCTCATCAACACTCAGCCAGAGGTCTGAAGGGAAACTTCCGCAGACCTCTAGAATCCAATGCACTGTTCTCTGAACTCCATTTCTTTGTCCCAAATACTCACATTGAACTTCCTGAAATCTCAGTTGTTTCCCCTATGCAAGGAAATTGTTTGCTTTGCTTAGACCACCCCATTTTTACTGTAGGTTAGACACTTGACCATGAAGAGCCTGGGAAAGTGTTGTATTCATTCCCCTCTTTCAGGAATCAAGTTCCAGCCCTTGATACTCCATCTTTAACAAAAATTGATTCCTGAATTTTTTTTTCTGGGACTCATTATTTCCCAACTCTAACTAAGCCTATCATTTTGATGATTTTGTCTGAATTGTTATTTTATTTTATTATTTATTGAGGTAACATTGATTCACATTGTTGCTTGATGTAGAGGTAAAGTATCTTTTCATTCAGGTGTTACCACACCACACCTATCACCAAAACACCCATAGTCCTCTCCCATAATCTATTATACTCCCTTCTAATTTTAACCTCTTCCCTTTCCTATTGCTCAGTTAGCTTCAGTTCTACAGTCAGATTTCTAGGATCAATTATTGGTTTGGCTCTCTAGTTTTCCCAACATAATTTATTGAAGAGGCTTTCCTTTCTCCAATATATATTCTTGGTCCTTTATCATAGATTAACTGTCCATATAGATGTGTGTTTATTTCTGGACTTTCTTTTTTTTTTAAGATTTATTTATTTTTGCATACAAGCTGGGGTACAGACCAGGGGTGTGGGGCGGTGAGAGGGTTCACCAGAGACAGAGCGGGGAGCAGAACAGGCAGACTGATGAAAATACACTGCTGAGGGGAGCAGCGGGCAAGGCAGAGAGGTTGCTGTGCCATGTGGGAATCTCCCCTACTGGGCATTGAACTCTAGTTGCTGCTGCTGACAGCTCCACAGCACAGCGCTTAACTGCTGCACCACCAGGGAGGCCCTATTTCTGGACTTTCAATTCTTTTCCATTGAGCTATGTCTTTGTTTTAGTTCCAGTATCATACTGTTTTGATTATTATAGCTTTGCAGTTTAGCTTGAAGTCTGGGAGTGTGATACCACTCTTCCTCTTTTTTTGTGATGATAACTTTGGCTATTTGAAGTCTTTTGTAACACCATACAAATGTCAGTAATATTGTTCCCTGTCTTTGGAGAATGGCATAGAAAATTGGATGGGGATTGCACTGAATCTGTATATTGATTTTGGTAAGATGGCCCTTTTGACAATGTTAATTCTTTCAACCCATGAGCAGGGGATATCTTTCCATTTTTGTTGTGTCTTCTATTTCTTTTAAAAATATCTTATAGTTTTTATTACATAGGTCTAATCTTTGAAGGTTAGTAGAATTCACTATTGAAAACATCTGGTCCTAGATTTGTTTTTAGGGAGATTTTGATTACTGCTTCAATTTCCTTGCTTGTAATTGGTCTATTTAGATTTTCTATTACTTCCTGATTCAGTCTCAGATGGTTCTATATCTAAGAATTTGTCCATCACTTATAGATATTTAACTTCCTAGCACACAAATGTTCATAGTAATCTTTTATGATTCTCTCAATTTCTGAACTTTTGTTATGACATCTCTTTCAATTTTGATTCTGTTTATTTGAATTTTCTCCATTCTTTTTTTCTTTGTGATACTAGCAAGTGGTTTGTCTGTTTTGTTTATTTTTTCAAAGCACCAGCTTTTGATTCATTAATCTTTTGGACTGTCTTTGTGATTTCTATTTCATTTATTTTTGTTCCAATTTTTATTAATTTCATCCTCCTACTGGATTTTGGTTTTATCTGTTCGTTTTTTAGTTGCGTAAAGTGAGAGACAAGATTATTTATTTTCTCTCCTGCTCATTTCTTCATGTTCCATGTATGAGAATTTAAAGAACATATTTATTCCTGTCAAGTGGAAGTCTAAATTCTCTAAGTCCATTTAGTTGAGAAATAGACTATATTTACATTTTAGGATATTCCCCCAATGACTTTTTGCTGACTTGCTTCCTCTAGAATTGACTTTAGAGCAGTAACATTTGCTTGACATTGTCATTAAATGTTTCTTTTTTTTTTAAACTGAGGTCAATAGAAACATTATCAGCATTATCATTAACATAATTTGCCCCATTAATCATGTGTTTTAAATAGAATATCAGCAGTCCAGCACTGATATTTCAATGGTTTCATATTAACTCAATTGTTGCACTTTTAATTATTTTCCTCTTTTTCTCCTTTTAAACTATAAGCGAAGAACAATGTATTAAAATAAAGAATAACTAAACACTCTAAAGAAATTCTTACTTGTTTTGACTTACCAATTGTATCAATTTGGATGAGAATGTAGAGGCTTACATTTAACAGTTCTAATGACTAAACATTCATATTTTATTACAATATGTCAATCTTTGTACTTAGAGAAATTTGGGGAATCATTTAGGCCTTGTAGGAGCTTTTGGACTTGTATTGAAAATGAATGATTTCAGAAAAAAAAATAGATGACTTGAATAATGTCTCCCTGTAGTATTCCTTCCTCTTACTGACAGCTCTTGATTATTATAGCTTTGCAGTTTAGCTTGAAGTCTGGGAGTGCGATACCACTCTTCCTCTTTTTTTGTGATGATAACTTTGGCTATTTGAAGTCTTTTGTAACACCATACAAATTTCAGTAATATTCAAAAAATCTGAACGTATTTTGGATTTTTTTTTTAAGATTTATTTATTTATACATACAAGCTGGGGTACAGACCAGAGGCACGGGGTGGCGAGAGGGTTCACCAGAGACAGAGTGGGGAGCAGAACAGGCAGATCAGAAATACACTGCTGAGGGGAGCAGCGGGCGAGGCAGGAGAGGTCTGCCACACCATGTGGGATTCTCGCCGGCTGGGCATCGAACTTGCGTCTCCGCTGCCGACAGCTCCACAGCGCAGCACTCAACCGCTGCGCCACCAGGGAGGCCCTGTATTTTGGAATAAATTAATAGTGTACTGCCATTAAACATGAGTGTCTTCTCTGTTAATCATCCTTTCCAACCCTGGCAGGATTCTGGCAAAAACCATTGTTGAAGATGAAAAATCGTAAGTCATCTACTTTGAAGGCTTCACAGTTTTAATAAATGTGATGTGTCAGCTACTTCAATTCTAAGAGGTGTTTTTTTTTTTGCTTCCATAATTTTCTCAGAAGGAATAAAGTCATAAAGAAGCCCACTTTTATGCAAATGAATTGCACATTTTGGCCCAGGTTGCCCTACTAAGTTTTACACTTAATAAAAGATAGATGAAGACAGTAGAATGAAAAAATATTAAAGAGACAGCACTTCCCTCCTAGGAAGCATCTTTTACTGGAAGTTTCATGTGTTGCCTAGGAATCAAAAACAGAATGATAAGAAAAACTCTGATTTGGTTTAGGGGATGATTTGGATAATAAATGTGCCCAGTGTTATTTACTTTTTTAGTAAAGTTATATTTAGTTCATTTTAATAGAGTGCTTTAACACCTAATATGAAGCACCTAATATGAAGCACACACTGTCTAATGCCTTTGGAATCAGAACACAGCAGTCTCACAATTTTTTTTCATTCATAGACTTGGTTTTAGCTCAAGAGAAACAGCTGGCTATTTTAACAGTTCATTATGTTTAGTTAATAATTGTTAAGTGTGAGTATCTTAAGGAGAAACAAGACATCATTCTTCTAAAGGAGAGCTTTAGTTCTACACATTTTTGAAAGTACATTTTCTACTCAAATGAAAAATACAATTTTGTTGAAATGACACTGATTTTATCAAAGATGTTTAATTACTCTACTAGATCAATACAACTCCCTTATCAGTGATAATTTTTCTTTAGAAGGACAATCAATTCAGTTAAATAGGTGGCTTGGTTTTTATTTATTCCTTACATGCTCTGTAATCTTCAGATGTAATTTCCAAGGGATGCCAAAGAAGGCCATCACAATATCTAAAATATCTTCTTTTTCTGAGCATTTCCCTGACATGGAGAGAAGAAGGAGAGGAAAATTCACAGAAGTCAGGTTACTTCAAAATTTTTCAACCTCACTAGCAAAATTTCCAGAATGGAACTGTGCATTTTTGTCATTGTTGTTTTCCATGATTTCTTGTTTGAGCTTTTATTGAGTTATGACTTTTACCCCTTTCTTTCATGTTATCTTTTTGCATATTTGGAAGACAGAAAGCTAAAATCTCTTGTAACACTGATAGTTTGTAGCCTCTCATACTGAAGTAACAAATTACCATAACCTGGTTGCTTAAAACGGAAATATAGGCTTTCATAGTGCTGGAGTCAGAAATCCAGAATCAAGGTTTGAGAAGGGTTGTGTTTTCTCTGAAACTTTGGATAGAATCCCTTTTTGTCTTCTTGTAGGATCCCAATTCTTGGTTTAAAGCAGTCTTGCTTCAATCTCTGCCTCCATCTTTGCATGTCAACCAACCTGTGGTTTCTACATGTTCATTTTTTATCAGGTCACAGGTCACATTGGATCAGGACCTACTCTGATGACCTCATCTTAACTTGGTTAAATCTGCAAAAGTTCTTTTTCCAAATAAGGCTATATGCACATGTACATGGAATTAGAATATCAACATATCTCTTTTTGTGAATGCAACTCAATCCATAAGAGGATTCTACTCTATCAAATGGCAATTTATGAAATTGACATGTTATTTGACTTTTATTTAAATATAATAATTTATATTTAGGAGTGTTGTTTGAAATCAAGTAACTTGACCATTCCCACTCCCTTAAAAAAGAAAGGATATTGAAAATTATCAGGATTACCCACAGGCTTACTTTATCTTTTACTGAAAACACAAGAATAGAATGTTTCATTGCAATAAGTTTGTGAATCTATGAAATATCCTCAAGGTTGGTTGACATCCAGACTTCATTGTACTTTATTCTTGAAAACATAATATGCACTACTCTGTATCTACTGTTCTGAATTTGTTTTTCCTGAAATATTTTAATAAGCACATCAGACTCAGCTTGCCTAAAGATCATTAGCAATTCCATTAACTTTTCCTGAAATAAACTTCTAGTTCTTTTTAAATGATTAATACCAACATTCTGATATTCACCCAATTCAATCTGAAGTCTCAAATCAAAGTGCCAGCAAATTTGGTGGTGCTTTCTTCCTGGGTCATGGCTGCTATCTTTTCATTATGTCCTCACATGGAAGAAAGGGTGAGGGAGTTCTCTGGGTCTATTTTATGACGTTTCTAATTCAGTTATGAAGCTCCACCTAAATAACATAACCACCCTCAAAGCTCCTTTGACCCAATACTATCACATTGAAGGTTAGATTTCAACATACAAATTTTGGAAAACACAAATATCTAGTACACAACAGCTTTCCAATCATATTTTCTTTCCTTTGAAAGTACTTTCTAACTTTCCTAACTTTCTCCATTTGGAAACACACTACTCTCTTGTCCCTGGTTTTTATCTCCTCTTCCTCAATGCAGACTTTATGGTAGGTTCCAGGCACTACAGGACTGCAAAAGTTATAAAGAAATCTGTGGTCCTGAAGAAAGCGTTACAGAGAGAGAGAGAGATGGTGTGTGTGTGTGTGTTATGTTTGTAGTCAATTTAGTGGAAAGGGAGATGACTGTGCAGATATCCAGAGTGGGGTAGAGTGAGTCTTAATGTTCCTTTAAATCCTGGTTATTTGAGAGTGCACTTGAATCTGCAAGTATTTCTAATGTAGATAAAAGTGTAACAAAATGCAAATAATTTATGTTCTGAAAATAGAAGTATAAATAATGTATAGAGTATATGAAATTAAGCTGCACATGATATACTTCCCTAATCTGTTTAGAATTCAGGGCACTATTAACAACAGAATGGATGTGTGGTACGAAAAATAATGTCAAAACGATGAATGGCCTCATGAGTAGGCCTGGAAAGGCCTTTGTGGATCCTACCACCCCAATTTTAGCTAATTATTTTCTTGGAAACTCAGAGCTGAGCTAAAGTTTATTTATGCAATAATCTCTCCAATCTCTCAACCACTCCATTCCTTCTAGAGATAAGGAAAGTGTTCCATACTTAAACAAGAAACCAAGGCCTAATTAGTGTCAATATTTATAATTTTAACCCACGGGAAGAAATTTCTTTGTTTGCTTTCTACAAGCCTCAATATACTTCAATTTATTATTTTAAATATTTGGCAGTAAATTTCATGTTCTAATGAATAACATGAATATTCTACCTTATAATCAAGATCTATATTTTATACATTACACCATGATTCTCCAATCCCCAGGTACCCAGCGAGTTCCTTAATCTTAAAAAAAATTGGTTAATTTTCCTAAAATGTAAGTTGGACAGAATTGTTTTTATGCTTCAAAGGATTAGTGTAAGCACACTTATTCCAGATATATACTGATCATTAAACTTAGTCTTTAATCTCTTTTTCCATTTTCTCCCAAGAAACATGGATCATTTGCAGCACTTTGGCAAAGTTATTTGGATGATTGCATAAGTGAATTTTCACTCTCTACCTTGACCCTAAAAACATCAAATCTTTCAGATTGGCTTTCCAATCTATATTTCCAATATATCCACTCTATATTTAGTAAGTGAGTACTTCATTTCTGATAGTGTGAACAGCTAACTCTACATAATTGTGTTTTTTAAGAGTATTGGAGATGGTTCTAGAAATGAGGCCAAAGTGTACTGCCACAGAGAAGCAGTGGAGCCTGTGCTATGGAAAGCACGTAGACAGATGCAGCTCCTTTCTGAAGTTATTAAGTCCTTGTTTTCCCTCAAATGTGTCAAAAGAGAAAACCAAGATGATGGTTTGTATCACATGAAGTATTTGAGAACAATAAGCATCTTTGAAAACATGAATCTATTCCCTTGCTTGATTCTGAACATAAGAACACACGTCTTCATAAAATTCCCAACTGCTGCCCAAACCTTTTTTCTATTAGAAAAAAAAAAAAAGAAGTGATTTCTTCTGATAATCCTCTGAGAATAGTTCTGAAAGTCTTTGAGATCAGAAGAAAAATGAGGTTAAGAGCTTCACCCAATCATTTTTTCTTGATTTTGTATCAACTATGACCTTCAACAAACCTGGTAACATTTCCTGGGGCCATCTCTTCTTCTGTGAAGTAGAGCTGAAAACACCTGCCACGTGGTAATTCCCTGTAGGGCAGGACCTCAATGCTTATTCATGCCCATACCCCAGCCCTCTGAACAGTTAGTGCTGTACCTACAAAGTTCTGTTTTGATGCTGTCCCTACTGGGACAAATATTCTTCCTAGGGATGTAAAGAGGAAGGACAGGAATTCTTAAGCCACAGAATAAAAAAACCTTTGCTCAAGACCATCAATTTTAGTAAAAACTTGTGAAAATAATTATCTTTATTGCAGAGGAGAACAAAACTACCAAGAAATTGCATGTGTTGTACAAAACGTAGGACTCAAGAGTTTAATAGATTAGAATATAGAATTTATAGGACAAAAATTTCAGGATATTGATATAAAATTCCAGCTTCTAACATTTATTCTTTTATTGAAATCTATAGTCTTATTATCAGGAGATAGCATAGAAGACCCCAATCCATACAAAAGACATATACTGTCCTATGCCCAGTCTCCCATATTTTGGAATCAAGTCCTTCAGAAATCAGTATAATAAGTAGTCTAAATGTCCCATAACAACAAGTTTTATTGGACTAAAACTTTAGGTATTAAAGGATCCTACATGGTTTTGTCTGACTTTTTGTTTTGTTTCTTTATATCCCACATACAAATGATACTATCTGGTACTCATATTTTTCCTCTGACTTATTTCTTAGCATTATCTCCTCCAGTTCCATTCATGTTGTTGAAAATGGCAAGAGCTCATATTTTTTGTAGCTGGGCACTACTCCATTGTGCATATACGTATTTTTCCAATCTACACTCTGTTCTTTGGTATTTAGATTGTTTCATAACTTGGCTCTTATAAATAGGACTGCAATTAACTTACACATGCATATTTACCTTTGAATTTCTATTTTTGCACTATTTGAATAGATATCTAGGAGAAGAATTATTGGATCATAAGTTAGATCTATTTTTAATATTTTGAGAAACCTCCATCCTGTTTCCACAGGGGCTGGACTAGTGTACAATCACACCAACAGTGTGTAAGTGTTCTTTTTTCTCCATATCTTCACCAATACTTGTTGTTTTTGGTCTTTTTGATATGGGCAATTCTCACTCATGTGAGATGGTATCTCATCTTGTTTTTGATTTGCATTTCCCTGATAAAACTGATAATGAGCATTTTTTCATGTGCCCGTGGTCATCTGTATTTCTTCTTTGAGGAAGTATTTAACTTTCCTGCCCTTCTTTGATTAGGTTATTTGTTTTCTTTTTGTTGAGTTACATGAGTTTTATATTATCTTGAATCTCTGCCCTTCCTCAGATACAAGATGTATAAATATTTTCTCCCATTCATCAGTGTGTTTTTTTGTTTTGTTGGCATTTCTTTTTGCTGTGTGGAAGTTTTTTAGCTTGATATTGTCTCAACTGTTTGTATTCTCATTTGTTTTATTGTTGGAAATGAATCCAAAAGACATTTCCAATGTCTATATTGTGGAATAACTTGCCAATGTTTTATTCAATGTATTCTATGACTTCAGGTCTTGCATCCATGTCTTTAATCTGTTTTGAATTAATTTTTGTGTATGGTGCAGGATAGCCATCAAGTTTTATTTTTTAGCCGCTGGCTGGCAGTATGCTCAACATCATTTGTTGAAGAGACTCCTCCAATGTATACTCATGGCTCTTTGGTTGTAGATTAACTGTCCATAGATGTACCCATTTATTTCTGGGCCTTCAATTTTATTCCATTTGTCTGTATGTTTGTTTTTTCTCCAGTACCATATTATTTTGATTATTATAGCTTTTAAAAATATTTGAGTATCTTTATTTATATATATAAATACACATGTTTAATGTTTAAATGAAGTACTTTTAAACTTCTGTACAGCAAGTAACCATAAATGAAGAGAAACCTTACTGAACGGGAAAAAATATTTGCACACATACATCTGATAAGGGACTGATATTGAAGATATACATACAAAGAGCTAGCATAAGTCAATGAAACAAATTAAATAACCCAGTCAAAAAATGGGCAGACAAGTTAAATAGACACTTCTCCAAAGAAGAAATGTAAGTGGCCAACAGACACCTGAAAAAGTTTTCATCATCACTTATCATCAGGGAAATGCAAGTCAAAATTACAATGAGACACTACCTCACACCTGTGAGAATAACTCATATTAAAAAATAAATAAACAGTAAATGGTGGTGAGGATATAGGAAAAGGTACCTGCTTACACTAGAAATGTAACCAGATCAAGCCACTATGGAAAGCTGTGTGGAGGTTCCTCAAAACACTAAAAATGGATGTCTTCTACAACCCAGTTATTCCACACCCGAGAATCTACCCAAAGAACACAAAAACACTAATTCAAAAGGAAATCTGCACCCTTGTATTTATTGCAGCACTATTTACAATAGTCAAGATATGGAAATGAACTAAATGCTCCAAAACAGATGAATGGACCAAGAAAATGCTGTATATATACACAATGGAATACTACTCAGTGATCATTAAAGATAAACTCATGCCCTTTTGTGGCAATATCGATGGAGTTGGGAGGGATTGTGCTAAGTGAAATAAATCAGAAGGAAAAAAATAAATAATAGATGACTTCACTTATATAAGGAATATAGAGAGCCCAAGCAAAGGATTAGACAAAGACAAACCTTGAGAGCTGACCACAGATATTGGGCATCCAGGAGAGGAGTGAAAGGAGGAGGACTCTTCTAATGAACTAAATCTCAAAATTTGGCCTTGGGAATAACAGAACATTGGATTAAAAGAGTACTTAGAAGCTGTCGAATAGGGAAAGGTGTATCAATAAAAGGAGGATGTGAAATGTACCCTCTCCAATTTCACTACTGTGAAATCACTTCTTAAAATGGCTTATATTAATGTTATTTTCATTGCAGAAATTAGATGTAAAGACTGAGTTCAAATCTTGGCTTTGTGTAAGCAATTAGCTTAGATTTTCTTATTTATAAACACTGATGAAAGTTCTCTACTGTACACTGAGATGAAAGAGGCCAGCAGTCCCTCTCATAGTGCTCACCACATAGAATGTCCTCAACAGCTCTCAAGTCTTTTTAAAAATAATTAATGATGCTGACCTAACTCACTGAATAAATGCAAGAGTCAGCATTTAACTTCATTTAAAATAAAATTCTGTCAAAGTATGAATGGCACATTCTTGAGATTTAAACACTAACTCATCTGCATTTTGCACACATACTTAGTCTTTAACAGTAAAGGCATTCTTTCAAGGGCATACACCATCGCTGGAATCAAAAACTGAACAGTTTCATCTCCATCACTTGCTCTGTATTATGTCAGGGAAGTTATCCAACATCTACATATCAATTTTTCTCATTATAACTAACAGGGTTTGTGTGAACATCACATTTTTATAAGATGATGACTTGAAAGTCTTCAGTGCCTAATGCATGCCAAATAATAAATGCATACCAAAAATATTTTAAATAAATATTTTAAATATCATAATCATGAATGTGCTATGTATACAATCTAAATAGCAATATTGATGAATGTCTGAAAGGGAAAAGCTTTAGGACAATCAGCAGTTCTATTGCAAGACTATTTTTAATTACAGCATTTTAAAAATAGCTGCTACAATTATTCTGAACCTGACAGTGATCCGAAGCTAAAGACATGCTGTGAAGTGTTATGCTAATCAGGAGAACTCTCAATTCAGGGAGAGAGCACATTAGTCTAACAACAAGCATGCATTAAGATCCCACAGTATGAAGCCTTACATCTTGAAATTATCAGTGCTGTTATTTGCAGGCGTTAAGAACAGGGTTGAATGCATTTCTTACTTGCTCATGAACAAATTGAGGCATTCGCTGAAAAAGATACAGGATTCCAGAACATTTATCTTCTAAGGGAATTTGTCCTCTGTGATCAGTATAGCTGTTATTTCTGTTTCCTCTATATCCCTACCAAAAGGAAACTGTCAGAGTTGTGTCCAGACGTGTGTAGAGCAGCCTCATAAGTCAAATACTTATTTATAATGTATTTAGAATGCCAACTGGGAAGGTTATTACAGTAGCATTTTTTCCCAGTGGTCCATAAAAAATAATTTTCTGCTTAAGTTAAACTACCTTAATACCTTTTTTTTTTCTTCATTTACTCTGGCCTCCGTCTTCTTACATATAGAACATATTTTCTTTAATCATCTCGACTAATGCCTCTAGCGATCATCCATAATATCACCCAAGCAAGCATCATGAAACAGAGGTTGGATCAGATTATCTTTTCTCCATGATTGTTCCACATCAAATGCCAAAAAAATTCTGCTTAGATTGCTTGGATTTAATTTTTCCCTGGACTGGCACCACCTAGGTGAAATCATTCAAGAAAATCTGCCCTGCAGTGCTAATCAACATTCTATATGATCTTAACTCTTTAACCTTGTTAGTGTCATTTCTTAAATCTCACTTCAAATTCCATACCTTTATGAATCTTTTTCCCCAACTCTGTAACTTCAGTTTTATTCATATTTACCACCATGGTTTAATATCACATGATATTTTGCATTCAATAAATGAATCAAAAACAACATTGCAAAAGTGCCTTCAGTGGTTCTGAATTCACACAATGACAAAAAACAAATGATGGAGTAAGTAGGATAAGTACCTCAGTCTGCAGAGGCAAGATAATTACGGAAAGGGGCTAAAGAAAAGGAACACATGTAAAGCAAATAAAATATACCAAATATAGTCGTTTTGATTCCAGATATTTCCTAAATACATTTGAAATAATGTAGAATGACTAGCCATAACAACTTTCAAGTATTTTACATTTGTGCATTTTGCTGTCATTCATAAATAAATCATTTACTCAATGTCCCATAGCAACTCTAAGAGATGAGTGGAAGAGAGCAGAGGGTGCATAAGTATTTGCTTTCCATTCATTCATTCATTCATTCAAAAAAGACAATGAACACCTGCCACAGTGATCTGATAAAATTTCACTAAAGTTCAAAAGCCATGTAAATAAAATCAAGACAATTCACCAGACTTACTGATAATGTTATATTTCCCATTGTCATGCACACAGAGAAAGAAAAAAATATTTTGTTTTGAGAATGTACGTGATAAGGGCCTCCCTGGTGGCATAGCCTATGAAGCTATCCAGAGCCACTACAGTGCAAGTTTGATACCCAGCCAGGGAGTTTCCCACATGGCGCAGCAGACTTGTCCTGTCTCACCTGCTGCTCCCCTCAGCAGTGTATTTCAGTTGATCTGCCTGTTTTGCTCCCCACTCTGCCTCTGATGAATCTTCTCACCACCACACACCTCTGGCCTACATCCCAGTTTGTATGCATAAATAAACAAATCTTTAAAAAAATGTACCTGATGAAGCAGAAAAAATCTTAATTTTATATTTTGATCCATGAGTACCTGTCTCTTCATTGTTTTGAAATATCAGTATAACAAAGAACACACAAAGCACTTCTGTATCAAAATATAACAGATGTCTTGAGGACAAGCACTTGTCCAGCTGAACTATAAACTCACCTATCTACTTTTTCAATGCATCATCAATTTTACTGAAGAAAGATTCACAGACAAAAGCGTAGATTTTACACCTTGGGTATTTGACAGACATTTCCTTGAAAGTGAATGACATGAGACTGTCACTTCGAAAAAGAAAACTGACAGTATTTGTGGCCAATGATGTAATTAGAGTTTTGATGTGAAACTGAAAAATTTGTACATCGTACTATGAGCTAGAGAATTCCCAATACTCAAAGACTTTTCTGATAAAATAAGTGTTCATTTTACCAAATGGAATATTTTCAAAATTGTATAATGATACATTTCATCATTTGGAAGATCTTTCTAAGTCAGCAATCTGATATTTTATAAATGACCAATGCATTATATCACACAATCACAGGTCTACGGATTTTCAGATAAAAGTGCATTAAAAAAGGTGGGTTAAGTCCACATCAGTACTACTCTCTAAGATATGACTTCTTGTTGAGTTTTGGTATAGTATCAAAAGAGACTGTCCACAAATATATGATTGAGCTATTAAATTACTTCTTGCTCTACTGAAGCTTTTTAATTTGATGCTGTCCCCATCAGTTTATATTTTCTCTTGTTTCTCTAGCTGTTAAAAACAAACTCATGGGCCTCCCTGGTGGCACAGCGGTTAAGCGCTGCGCTGTGGAGCTGTCGGCAGCAGCGATGCGAGTTCGACGCCCGGCCGGGGAGATTCCCACATGGTGCGGCAGACCTCTCCTGCCTCACCCGCTGCTCCCCTCAGCAGTGTATTTCTGATCTGCCTGTTCTGCTCCCCGCTCTGTTTCTGGTGAACCCTCTCGCCGCCCCACACCTCTGGTCTG
>PVIJ01002677.1:9039-22894 GCA_004024925.1 Scalopus aquaticus
TTGACTGAAGTACACTGCTGAGGGGAGCAGCGGGCAAGGCAGGAGAGGTCTGCTGCGCAATGTGTGGATCTCCCTGGCTGGGGATCGAACATGTGCCACAGCTGCCAACAGCTCCACAGCGCTGTGCTTAACCCGTTGCGCCACCAGGGAGATCCACCCACCCTTTTTTTTTTTAAAGATTTATTTATTTATGCATACAAGCTGGGGTGTAGGCCAGAGGTGCAGGGTGGTGAGAGAATTCACCAGAGACAGAGTGGGGAGCAAAACAGGCAGACTTGACTGAAGTACACTGCTGAGGGGAGCAGCAGGCAAGTCCAGAGAGGTCTTCTGTGCCATGTGGGTCAGCTCCCTGGCCGGGGATCGAACTTGTGCTGCAGTGGCTGCCGATAGTGTCATAATGCTAAGACTTAACCCGTTGCGCCACCAGGGAGGCCCGAGACCCACCTTTTCTATCTCGTCCACCAGGCCCAGGTAGAAGGCCTCACCTGCAGCCACTGCCGGCCCTACCACTTCCACCTGAGTGCCAGCAACCCCGACGGCTGCCTGCCCTGCTTCTGCATGGGCATCACCCAGCAGTGCACCAGCTCCTCCTACACCCGCCACCTGGTGAGAGCCTGTGCACCGCCCCACTCCGGGCTAGCCCCTGCCTCCCTGACTTGCCCTCAGGTCAGAAGCCTGACCCCACGTTGCCCCTTTGCCTATGAGGATACGCACCCTGTGCCCCCATTATTCCCACGTAAGCACAGATCCTAGCCCAGATTCTTGCCCCTACCCGGGATCCTCTCCGCAACTCCATTATCGGTTGTCTGAGCCCTGAGCCTAACCCCTCCCAATGTCCTCCCCACCCCCCATTATTTCTGTCCCAGTCTTGATCTCAGCAACCCCTGTTACCCACCCTAGTGCCCCCCAAGGTGCCTGCCCCCATGCCCAGGCTGACACCCCATCCTCCTTCTGCTGCCAGATCTCCACCCACTTTGCTCCCGGGGATTTCCAAGGCTTTGCTCTGGTGAACCCCCAGCGGAACAGCCACCTGACGGGGGGCTTCACCGTGGAGCCTGTGCCCGAGGGGGCCCAGCTTTCCTTTGGCAACTTTGCCCACCTCGGCCATGAGTCCTTCTACTGGCAGCTGCCGGAGACGTACCAGGGAGACAAGGTATGACGCGCAGGGGGGCTGGCGGCCACCCTCCTGCCAGCTCTGAGCCCAGCTCGGGCATGCGTTGACCTCAGAGTTTCCTCGGCCACGTCGTGGTGAAGCCTGTGGCCTTTGGAGTCAGCCAGGCCTCAGTGTGCACCCAGCGCCGCCACCTCCCCGGCTCCCTTTTGATGAACTTCAGCTCCGGGTGGCAGGAGGCCTGGGGCCCATCACGCCTGGCACATGGTGGTGCTCACCTGCTACTGAGTATTAGCTTTCAGGCGGTTGGTCAGCACAGGTCCTGGGTGAGGCCTTCCACACACCAGGACAAGTGAGACGCAACTTCCGTTTCATTCACTTGCTTGCTCAGAGTTCACTCGTGCGTGGCTGGCACCGTGCAGCTCTTGGGCATGCTTACCCTAGGGTGGCTCGTTGAGCCCTTACTCTGCGACAGGCACCGTGAGGCCACTTTCACACGTGCAGATCACACTGGCTGAGCTGGGCACTGCTACTGTCCTAGCTCACAAACGAGGACACTAAGGGGAGGCCGCTAGGGAACTTGCCTAGGAACCTGCAGCCAGTAGGTGGGCGTGCTGGGACCCCAGCCCTGTCCAGAGACCAATGTCAAAGACTACACTAGTCAGCGGTGAACTTGTCTTTGCTACTGCGAGGTCCTGCGGGCAGGTGATGGTGATGGCAACATTGCAGGGGGCAGGGTCTGAGGGGCAGACTCCGGAGCAGCTGCCAAAATATGTGCCTCGAGCAGGCAAGGCTACTTGGGGACACCCAGGGAAGGGGGTCTTAGTACAGGGGTCCCCTGCTAACTGAAGCCAGCGTCAGGGCCGGCTTCCCAGGGAGGGCAGGGGCTGGCAGGAGGGGCGTCCTGAGGCTGTGTGTTGAGAGCTGTGTGCCAGGCCAAGTATCCAGCGCCCTCCCGGGGCTGCCTGGCTTCTGGTGCCTTCTCAATTCCCTTCTCAGTTCCTCCTCTTGGCCTCTGTCTGCCTCCCTTCTGTCTGCACTCTCAGACCTTTCTCTCTGATTCCCTTTCCGGGCATTAATTGGTACCCCACAGTGGGAGGCATATTTTGCTCGGATGCGCCGGGCTCACCAGGTAGGCCTGGGGTCTGAGTGGTGTGAAGTTGGTGTGACTGGGCATGTGTGTGCTTAGCTGCCCGCGGTCCCGCATGGAGATGTCCTGGGTCCCAGTGGGTCTGCGTGAACCCAGGCAGTGCCCAGCAGCCTGTCAGAGCACTGCCATGCCCGGCCTGGCTGGCCGGGGCTCAGGGCCAGGAGTGTGAGCTTATCTGCCACATGGTGTGGCCCTGGTGCCAGCCAGCTGTGGGCGGAGTGACGGCCAAGATGGCAGGGAAACTAACTCCATGCTAAACCCGTAACTAACCTGGCCCCCAGGTTACTGCAGCTCTGCTTCCCAAGGAGCCCCACTCACCTCCTGCATGCCAGTGCCCCCCCGGCGGCCTGGAGTTAACCACGCTCTGACAGCCTACAGAGGCAGCACACGCTTTCCTGCAGTCATTGTGGGCCATTCCCGCCACCCTATGCATGGGGAGGGGGCCCTCCCCAGGGCTCCAGCTCTGGGCCGGGGAGGTCTGAGTGGGCCTGCACCCTCCACCTACCAGAACCGCACATCCCTCTCAGAGGAGCAGCTGCGGACAGCCGTGGCAGCTAGGAGGATCCCGGGGGCCCCAGAGGGCAGGGGCTGGGCGCAGAGCCTCTCACAGGTAACTCAGGGCCTGGCTGGGACAGGCCAGGTGTGGGCCCCTAGGGAGGAGGCCAGAGAGCGTAGTCAGCTAGGAGGCTTGAACCCAGCTTTTTTGCTGTCATCCTGGCCGCGGCCCCGCGCCCAGCTAGCTGCTGAGTTGGCCGTGAGAAGCCTTGCGCAGCCGTGAGTGGCTTGGGCACTGTGGCCACACAGAGAGTGAGGCCCACGGGCAGCCTTCCCGCCACAGATGCCACTGCAGCTGTCTGCCCCGCTCGTGCTGGCCCCCGGGCTCCCCCCATCCTCATGCTCACAGTCAGCGGGCCCATCCAGGATCACCCTGCCAGGCTCCCGAGAAGCAAGAGGGCATCGTAGCACTGAGGCAGCCGCTGGCTAGGGCTGGGCACGCCTGGGCGGGCGGCAGGGGCTCACAGTGGCCTTGCTGTCCCTCTCTGCCCCCTCCTCCGTCCTTCCTCTCCTGGCCCCCCAGGTGGATGAGGCCCAGAGGCGGATAGATGCTGAGATCTGGCAGCTCCTTTCCAGCTTTGCCGCCCACCCCCACCCCCCTCCCCGGGGACCCGCACCCCATCCCCAGCCTGCAGCTGCTTTTCGAGCAGCCCCACCCTCCTCCTCTTCCTCCTCCTCCTCCGCTTCTCTGGCTTCCCCCGCGGGCTCTCAGGTATGTGCCAGGCCCCCCCGAGGGACCCCACTCGGCATGCTTTCCAGACCCCAGCTGTTTCTATACCAGCTTCACAAATTCTGCCACTTCTGCACTCTCCTGGGCTCTTAGAGCACTCAGTCATGCTAGTTATATGTTTTTAACACACACTCAAGTCACCCCTAAATTTCCCGGTGTGCAGCATGGGCCGTCTTGGGGCTCACAAGAGACACATAGTAGACCCGAGGAGACACTAACCCAGACCACACCCAGCGAGAGCAGGCGGGTGTCTGGGTCACCCAAACGGCAAGGCTGGGGCGTGAGCCTTGGGGGTCTCTCCCTCTGCCCTGCTCGGTCCCCCTCCAGGGTACATCCCGCCCCTATCAGGGCCATCCCCCCTCAACCCCCTGCTCCCCACTCACAGCCTGTGCTTCTGTCCTAGTTCTCTCTCTCCTATGAAGGCTTCTCTCTGCTCCCTGGAAGCCTCTATTACTGGCAGCTGCCTCGAGCCTTCCTGGGGAACAAGGTAACAAGGAGTTGGGGCTAGCAGGGTGTCACAGAATCTGAAAATATCAGCGGGTCCTTTCTGACACAAATGGGTTGACCCAGGGAGGGAAGGGCTTTGTTGGGGTCCCACGTTTGGGCCAGAGAGGGTTGAGGCACCCTACAGACTCACAGAGAGACTGTCTTACCTAACAGAGAGGCACCCCTTCTTTGGGCTCCCTTCACTCTGCATCCAGGTCGCTGACCTAGTCTTGTCACGACATCCATCCGGTCATGAAACTTACGTTCATGCTCTGCACGGTATCGTGTGGAGACAGAAGAGCCTGGCCTCCATCTTGTTCCAGAAACAATCTAGAATGCTCTCAATAATACACATAATGTGCAATAAAATAACCTTCAAAGAAACAGTGGAGGCGGTCTGGCTAGAGGGAAGTGAGGACAGGAAAGCTCCGCTGAAGCCGAGGCGGAGCTGTTGCCCTGCAGAGGCAGCTGGGCGCAGGGCTCCGTGCCCGGGGCAGTACTTCCGTGTCTGTGTAACTCGACCCTCGAGATACCCTTCAAGGTGGGCATGTTTTTACTTCCATTTTCACGTGAGGAAGGTAGAGTTCAAAGAGGTTAAGTGACTTGTCCAAGGCTGTCCAGCCAGTAGAGCTGGATTCAAACCTGGGTCTGACCACAGAGTCTGCTGTCTTAGACACCCTGCAGACTGACCCTTGACATGGCCATGGACTGGCTGACATCCAGAGCTAGCAGGAAGTTGCTCCATGGCTGTCGTTACCCCACCCGGACCTTGTAGAGAGCATCCTCAGGGCCTGTGTAGCCCGGGGCCGGCATGTAGTCAGTAGGTCTTTAATAAATGCTCGTCAGTGGAATGAGCAAACTCGGACCCCGTGTGGTGACAGAGGAGATAAAGTCCTGCTGGGGCCCCTGTGGCAAACATGGGGGCTTCTCCAGTGGGAGCCACAGAAAACCCAAGTCCAGCTGGCTCGTCTGCAACAAAGACTCTAGCAGCTCGTGTAACTGCAGAGTCCAAGCACACTGGCATCGGGCATGGCTGGATCCAGGGACTCGCTTGCACTTTGTCTTGGTTGGCATTCTCCAGCCTCCAGTCTGACTAGTAAAGGAGTTTCTCTGGCCCAGCAGAAGGAGCATCAGTACCAGGTTCACATGTCCACCTCTGGTGGGGCAGAGAGGGGCGCGGTGGAATCTGCAGGTTGGCCAGGCCTGGCTGGGCGCCAGCCTGCAAACCACAAGGCCTGCATGTAGGACATAGTTTCCTCGAAAGGAAGTCAGAGCTCATTTCATAGCTCATGTTATCATAATCGCTCTCTCTCTCTTTTTTTTTGTGTTTAATATGGTAATTACTTCAAAATTTAAAAAAATAATAAGGAATCAGGACTGCAGTTTTCAAAAGGGAGGGACATGGCTTCTGAGCAAACAAAGCCAAACCTGCCCAGGAGGGAAAACCTCCAAGGGCCCCCACGGCTGAGAACTTGAGAACCTTTGGCCCCTCCTCACAGCGGCCACTGTCCTTACTCCCGTGTGCTTCATGGGCAATTTCTCCAAATGGAAAGGGACTTGGAGCTTGTTTGCTTGTTTGTCAAGGCAAAGGGGAACCCCCCAAAACAGAAATGTGGCTACTTGGAGTCACTGTCACTGGGAGGAACTGAGAGAAGTCCTGTCTCCAAGGAGACCCCAGGCCATGCAACCAACCTCTACTGGGGGGCGGGGTGCACACAGGTGCCAAAAGCTCCGGAGCCTCCGCCCCATCACCTGTCCGTCTGTTCACACACACCCCAGAGAAGGGCAAGGTCACGTTGTGACCCCTGGACTTTGCTCCTTGCAGGTAGCAGCGTATGGCGGGAGACTGCGGTACACCCTCTCCTACACGGCGGGGCCGCGGGGCAGCCCGCTCTCGGACCCTGACGTCCAGATCACGGTGAGCACGTGGACCGCACCTGGCCAGGCAGAGGGAAGGTGGAAGCCGGGGGGCACCCTCACTCTCTGTCCTGTGAGGCCAGCCCTCCGTTCACCTGGCACGGGCTGCAGGGCTGGGCCCTCGCCGCTGCCCACTGCCTGGTTGGATGCTGCCCAGGCAAAGGCCCAGCTGCTGGAGAGGGCAGCAGGCGCGTGCTTGATCCCTTTGGGTGTAGAACTTGGGACATGGGAGAGGAGGGAGGCCGGTGTAACAGCCTGGGGCTAGTGGGGAAGGCCGCTGTGCCCAAGAGCCCCACAGTCTCCTAATCCAGCCGCGGTCTCCCCAGGGCAACAACATCATGCTGGTGGCCTCCCAGCCGGCGCCGCAGGGCCCGGAGAGGAAGAGCTACGAGATCATCTTCCGCGAGGTGAGGCTCCTGGCTACGCTGCGCCCTGCGTTAATGCTGGCTGCCCTGCCTCTCGCCCCCCATCCTCACTCCAGAGTCCTGGGCCAGTACCCAGATGGCAGGAGTTGGGGTGCGGATGGGGCTGCACCAGTGGCACACTAACCCTCACACCCCATGCCCACACTTGCCATCGTGCCCCTTCCCCAGGAATTCTGGCAACGGCCTGACGGGCAGCCAGCCACACGTGAGCACCTCCTGATGGCACTGGCAGACTTGGACGAGCTCCTGGTTCGGGCCACGTTCTCCTCGGTGCCGCTGGCGGCCAGCATCAGCGCCGTCAGCCTGGAGGTGGCCCAGCCGGGGCCCTCCCACGGACCCCGGGCCCTCGAGGTGGAGGAGTGCCGCTGTCCCCCAGGCTACGTTGGCCTGTCCTGCCAGGTGAGTGTGGCCAGCCCAGACACCTCTGCTCGGGCACAGCTCAGCAGTAACTGACGAGCTGTCACTTCATGGCCTGTGGCTGCTGTTGTGACTTTCACATACTCTGTTATCTCATTCGTTCCTCCAAAAGCCCTGAGAGATGTGTGGCCGTCCCCTTTTAATGGGTTTTTAAAAGTAGACGTGCTGAGGGGTGAGTGACTTACCCAGGGGCACACAGTGGAACAAATAGGAACCCAGGTCTGATTGACCCCAAAGCCTGTTCTGACCACTGGGCCATACTGCCTGGAGCACTGGGCTTTACTCTTGTGAGGTCAAGACCCAGCTGGTGCTCTCAGGGCCGCCACCAGACACAGGACAACTGTACAGGACATGGGGTTGCTCTCGCCCAAAGCCGTAGTGGCGAACAGCGTGGAGCAGGACCCCAAGCAGGAAAGTAAGCAGACGTTCAGGAGGAGGAACGTATGGAGAAGTAGCCCGTGATGTAGAAGGGTCACCCTGGAAAGCCAGGGAGGACCTCACATCCTTAGGCAGCAACCAGGCTCTGTCCAGTGGGGAGCACTGATGTCGTTTTTGCAGTTGATGGGTTTGAGAGCAGGGTCCTTGGGTCCACTGGGGAAAGGTGACACCAGAGCTCCCCTTCAGTGGCACGAGGCGAGTTTCTCCATAAGACAGAGACATCGTTATACTTAAAGAACAGGTTTATTAGGGAAAGGGACAGAGGAATAAGGATGCTTGCATAGACACAAGCAGGCAGGAAGAGCTGCCCCGGAAGGGACAGGTTTGCTGAGAAAGAGGCCTGCAGGGTTGCAGGCGGGTGGGCAGCCCTGAGGAGAGCTGCCTCTGCTGAGGGAGGTCAGTGCGGAGAAGACCCGGCATAGTGCTGGTCACGGGCAGGCAGGCCGCTGCCCTGCAGAGGGACACAGCTGGTGGAAAGGACACCTGCATTGGCACAGGTGGGCAGGCCAGATGCTGCCCTGAGAAATTATAGAGATGGCACTGATACAGTGCTCTTTTAGTTGGGAGGGGCTCATCTTCGAGGATGGCGCCTCTGTTGCTAACTAGAATGTGACAGGAGAGGGGTGATTCTACAAAGGGCTCCATCTCCTTATCTTTCCCTTAGGCCCAGCAGTCTGAGTCCGCTTTTGTGATCTAGGCATTGGCATAGCTGGGTTCATGGTTATGCTAATCCTATCTACCCCCACCTCCTGTGTAGGTCTGGTTCTAACCTTATCTTAAGTTATTTCCTCCATCAGCACCAGGCTGTGAGAGGGTGCTGTGGTGGATGGCAGCTGGGCCCCAGGACTGTTCCTCTGCCAGGGCATGTGGGGGGGAGGGGAGAGACAGGAGTGGGAGAGTCCCATTTAGTGGCAAGGAGGGGGTGGGTGGGGAGGAGGGAGACAGGGCTGTCTCGAAGAATCTGAGAACATCTGTAGGTTTGACTGGAGCCTTTGAAGTCCATGAGGCCAGGGCCTGAGCTGATTATCCCCCTCTCGCCCCCAAAACTCCCCACCCATGAATGAGGAGCTGGGGAAGGAGGATCATAGGACACAGAGGGTGGGGCTGCTAACCCAGGTGCGTGGCTGGAAGGTTGTGGGAACATCAAGTACCCCAACTCAGAGACCCCCTGTGGGAAATCCCTATCTCTGCGGCTTCGCTTCTGTGGCCACAGAGAGCCGAACTGCAGTCCTAGAAGTTACAAAATCTAACACATTTTGAAGAAGAACCTCTAGGGAAAGCAAACTCCTTGGTGCACATTTTCTGCAGTAAAGCAAACCATTTATAAACATCCCTTTGAAATGCTGGGAGAGGGGAGGCCTGGAGCGATTTCAAAGGGCTGGTGAATAGAAATTCATTGTTCGAAGAGCCCTGGTGATTCATTCAGTTTGTGTAGAGGCCTCTTGGCTGTGTGTGCGCTGCCCTTTTCACTCTATTTGGTGAATGTCAGCAAGTTGTAAAGATCCTCCAGGGCTCGTTGCAGACCTTGGGCTCCTGAACTCTCTTTGTTCATCTAGGGGTTAAGTTTCCAGCACAGATTCTGCCAGAAGAATTTCCCAGATCACATCCTGGGGGTGGAGGAGTGTCCTCCATTAAGGATGATATATTATTTCAGAAAATTCAGAGAGGCAGGAGATGTCAGGCAGGAGGGGGGCGGGAACTCCCCCAGCTCTGGAGTGTCCAGAAAGTGAAGACGATGGTGGGAGTGATGTTGTTTTAGAGTCGATGGATTTGAGAGCAGAGCGGGGTCCTTGGGTTCACTCTGGGAAAAGTTTCACCAGAGCTCCCTTCGGCGGCACGTGACAAGTTTCTTCACGAGACAGAGACTCAGTTATACTTAAAGAACAGGTTTATTTTTTTTTTCATTTTTTTTTTTTTAAGATTTATTTTCCATTTACACATACAAGCTGGGGTACAGGCCAGAGGCGTGGGGCGGCAAAAGGGCTCACCAGAGACAGAGCGGGCAGCAGAACAGGCAGATCAGAAACACACTGCTGAGGGGAGCAGCGGGCAAGGCAGGAGAGGTCTGCTGCGCCATGTGGGATTCCCCCCGACCGGGCATCGAACTCGCGTCGCCGCTGCCAACAGCTCCACAGCGCAGCGCCCAACCGCTGCACCACCGGGGAGGCCCAAAGAACAGGTTTATTAGGACAAGGAAGTAAAGGACATTTGTACAGACACAAGTGGGCAGAAAAAGCTGCCCCGCTGAGGGGCAGGTTTGTTAAGAGAGGCCTACATGGTGCAGGTCACAGGCAGACAGGCAGGCCGCTGCCCTGCAGAGGGACAGAGTTGGTAAAGGAAAGCGCCTGCATAGATAGGCACAGGTGGGCAGAGAAATGGCTGCCCGAATTCTTGCACGGATGGCACTGATGTAGCCTTCTTTCAGTTGGGAGGGGCTCATCTTTGAAGATGGCTGTTTACCGACTAACTAGAGTTAGAAAAGAGACTGGAGATTCTACAATGGGCTCAATCTCCATATCTTTGGCCTTGGAGACTGCCGTCTAGCTCCTACCTATGCTTCGTAATTTAGGAGCTGGCACCTAGGGATTGTGCTAATGGTTATGTTGATTTCTTCTACCCCCACTTCCTTGTGTGGGTCTAGTTCTAATCCTATTTTGCATTATATCTCCTCCATCAGGAGGAAGACTGTTGAGAGGGAGGCCAGGCCGGGTGGAGGCCGCCCCTTCCAAGAGCCAGTGGGAGTCCAGATGGTGGGTGGGCATGGAGGGAGAAGAGTCCTGGTCTTCTGGCTCCAGACCGGACCCTGTTGAGGATGGAGACCAGTGCTTTCTGCCCCCCGCCCCCAGGACTGTGCTTCGGGCTACACGCGCACCGGGAGCGGGCTCTACCTCGGCCAGTGTGAGCTGTGTGAGTGCAACGGCCACTCGGACCTGTGCCACCCAGAGACCGGGGCCTGCTCGGTAAGACACAAGTGAGGCCAGGGCGGCTGGACTGGGGCTCGGTGGGGTGCCAGGGCTGGCTGTGGGACAGGGAGGGGCTTGGTCAAGTAGGCCTGGGTCTAGGGCAGGACCATAGGGCCTGGCCTGTGGGGTGAAGTTCCCTCACCAGCAGGTCTGATCCCCAGGAGCTGCAGGCCTGGTGGGTTGGCCAGAACTATGGAATAAGGTCCTTCTTTATTTGTTTTTTAAAGATTTATTTATTTATGCATACAAGCTAGGGTGTAGGCCAGAGGTGTGGGGTGCTGAGAGGATTCACCAGAGACAGAGTGGGGAGCAGAACAGGTGGATCCACTGAGATACACTGCTGAGGGGAGCAGCGGGTGAGGCAGGAGAGGTCTGCTGCACCATGTGGGAAGCTCCTTGGCCGGGGATCGAACTCCTGCTGCAGTGGCTCTGGATAGCTTCATAGTGCTGAGACTTAACCCGTTGCGCCACCAGGGAGGCCCACCATCATCTTTTTGATAACTATTTGGGTGAATGTTTTTTTAATGTGTCCAGTTCCCTGTTCATGGATATTGAGGTTTGTTTCCAAGCCTTAGCTTTTATAGACACCACCAAAATGAACATTCTACAGGGAAATCTTTGTGCTTCTCTGGGATTTAAGATAAGCTCACAAACTTGGAATTTCCAGGTCAGGGGACTGTAGCGTTGTAAGGCTTTTGGTAGGTGTTGCCAAGGGGTGCGCAGCTGACATCCCTTCGCCTTGCAGCAGTGCCAGCACAACACCGCTGGGGAGCTCTGTGAGCTGTGCGCGCCGGGCTACTACGGAGATGCCACAGCCGGGACGCCTGAGGACTGCCAGCGCTGTGCCTGCCCACTGACCAACCCGGAGAACATGTGGGTCTCCTGCTCATGGCCCAAAGGAGGGCGCCCCCCAGGGAGGGGAGGGCACTGCACTGGCTTTGGGGGCAAAAGGGAGCAAGGTGGGGTATGGGCACCCCAGTGTCCAACCTTTGCCACCTCTGTCCCAGGTTCTCCCGTACCTGTGAGAGCCTGGAAGCTGGTGGGTACCGCTGCACGGCCTGCGAACCTGGCTACACCGGCCAGTACTGTGAGCAGTAAGTTGGCAAATGGTGGGGAGCATGTGAGCCACTCCTGGGTGAGAGCCCCGGATGGAGTTGCTCAGGACCATGTCACTCCCCTGCCCAAAACCCTTCCAGGGTCACTCTTGCCCTTCCCCAAGTCCAGGCCCCTCAGGCAGCCTCTTGCTTCCATCCCATCCCACTCTGCTCTGTACTCTGGCTGGGCTTTGCAAGTGTTGCTCCCTCTGCACAGAACATTCTTCACCCCCAGACCTCCACTTCCTGACTCACTCTTGTTTCGTCTTCAAGGCTCAGCTTCATTCACTCATTCTACAGATTTTTTTTTTTTTGCTTATGCATACAAGAGCTAGGGTGCAGGCCAGAGGTATGAGGGAGTGAGAGGATTAACCAGACAGAGTGGGAAGCAGAGCAGGCAGATCTACTGAAGTACACTGCTTTGAGGGGAGCAATTTGCGAGGGAGCAGTGGGTGAAACAGGAGAGGTCTGCTGCACCATGTGGGAAGCTCCCTGGCCGGGTATTGAACTCGTGCTGCAGTGGCTCTGGATAGCTTCATAGTGCTGAGACTTAACCCATTGCACCACCAGGGAGGCCCTCATTCAGCAAATTTTTATTGAACATCTTTGCCAGGCTGTTGGAGGTGAAGTGGTGAAGAAAGTCGATTTTGGTCACAAGTCGATTTTTTGGTCACAGCCTTTAGGGAGTAAACCACCTAAATGGGAGACAAGACTGTGGAGATACGTAATTACAAACCATGAGAGTTCTCTAAAGAGAAGTCTGCTCCACAGAAGTATTCCAGCTCAGCAGTCCCCTTCCTTAGGAAGCTTCCTGATGCCCAGAGCTGTTAGTGCCCCCCTGCCCCGTGCCGGCACCACCTCACACATGTCCTAACTCTCATAGTGAGTTCTTTGGGAGCAGGGACTCATCGTGTTCGCTGGTGTATTCCCACGACCTAGCAGAGCAATTGCTTAGTAAACATTTGTTGAAGGATCATTTCCCTAGGGAATAAAGACCCCATTGCCCAACCTGCTGACGTTCTCTTATATGCCCCTTTCTCAGGTCAGAGACCCTGTCTTGGGGGTCTGTCTCTGAAGTTCTTCCAGAGCTCCGCGCCTCCTCCCCAACCCTGGGCAGCAGGCTGAGCTCTGACTCCCCAAGTCCACGGGACCACGGGGTCCCTTGGAGCTCACAGAGCTGGTTGTTGTTCTTTCTTACAGGTGTGCCCCAGGTTATGTGGGCAACCCCAGTGTGCCAGGGAGCCGGTGCCTGCCACAGGGTAAGTAGGACTGTGGCCTTGGGTCTGGGTGACGGGCAAGGCAGGGAGTCCAGGGAGTTTTGAGAAAAACTGGATGTGGAGAACAGGCCCGGAGCGGATGCGGTGGTGGGGAGGTGCACACGCCATAGCAGGGCAGATTTCTGAGGCAAGGCCGTAGTGTGGGGGCCTCTGCCTGAATGGCCACCCTGTCCCTCCCCCAGCTGACCAAGCCTCGCTGGTGGTCCATGTCCATCCTCCTCGGAGCATAGTGCCTCAAGGTGGCTCCCACTCCCTGCGGTGCCAGGTCAGCGGGAACCCACCCCACTACTTCTACTGGTCTCGTGAAGATGGCCAGCCGGTGCCCAGCAGCACCCAGCAGCGACATCAAGGTGATGCAAGACACCCACAGTGGGAGGGGGAGTCTGGCCCTTCCCTACTGGGGTCACATCCCCACACGCAGCGGTGGCAGGAGGTGCCTCTGCACTGATGAGCTCCCTTCCCCTCCCCACCAGGCTCCGAACTCCATTTCCCCAGCATCCAGCCCTCCGATGCCGGAGTCTACATTTGCACCTGCCGTAACCTCCATCTTGCCAACACCAGCCGGGCAGAGCTGCTGGTCACTGGTGAGCGCTCCACCTCCTCCCCAGGCTACCTGTCCTGGACTGGCCGCAGACCCAGGCGGCTGGAGTGCTCCTCTGCCAGAGGGAGGGTGGTTGCTGGACCAGGGCACTGCCCACGGAGATGAAGACAGGGAATGACTGCCAGACTGGTTTTCAAGGCAGAATTGGCAGAACTTGATTGTGGACGTTCAGGGAGAGAAAAGTTTAGGTGGATGCCCAGGGGTCTGGTCCTAGCAGCTGGGCAAGTGGGGTGCCATTTACTGAGAGGAGAGAGGCCCCAATAGTCAGAGTCTTTCTCTGGGCTCCCCTAAGCAGAATCTGAGTCCAGGATGTGTCAGTAGTTTGTCTGAGAGGTCAAGTGAGACGGGGAAGGGGAGGCAGCCAATAAAGCATGTGTCGTGGAGCTGGCCCCCTGGTGAGTCTTCATTGCTTAATGACGCTGAGGGAGACCCCAGAGTAAAACATGCCTCTTAGAGGCACTGCATCGTGGGTTCAAGAGAGCTGGGGTACACACATCTCCCAGTGAACCCAGCTGATCATTGAGCCCCTTCTAGGAGCAACACCTCCCCTGCATTCTGTCCCATCTCAGGGTGGCAGAGCGGCCCGGGAAAGCCCTGGTGCAAAGAAATGATACAGCTGGCAGAGATCAGGGAAGCGGGCTCTGAGGTGCCGGGGGCGGGGTGTGGGCAGGACACCCCAGCACCTACAGCA